>RXID01015625.1:0-12217 GCA_005019695.1 Trichopus zeylanicus subsp. travancoricus | reverse complement strand
ACTGCAGCTAATACTACTTCTCCTATTACTACTGTTAACTCTACTATTGCTACTATGGCAACTACTACTACTAATACTACAACTACCACTACTACTACAACTGCTACCACTACTATTGCTGCTACTATTAATACTACTGCTCCTACTATTGTTTCTAGTAATACTGCTACTACTAGGACTGCTACTACTATTATTACTATTATTACTACTACTTCTGCTACGACAACAATGACTACCACTACTGCCACTACCGCTATTACTGCTACTATGGCTTCTACTATTACTAGTACTACTACTATGACTACTACTTCTTTGTAACAGCTACTACTACTCCTATAGCTATAGCTGCTTCTACTACTGCTACTACATGTACGACAACTATTGCTGCTATTACTACTTCTCCTACAAATACGATAGCTGCTACTACTTTTGGTACTACTACTAATGCTACTACTGCAACTACTACTATGACTACTACAACAACTACTGCTACTACTGGAACTACAACTACTTTTACTACTACTACTCCTACTATTACTACTACTACTACAACAACTACAACTATTGCTGTTGTGACAACTACTACTACTACTGCTTCTACTACTGTTACAGTTTGTATTACTACTCCTACTACTACTACTGTTGCAACTACTACTTTTGATACTACAACTTCTATAACTACTACTAATACTGCTACTCCTCCTACTACTACTATTAGTCTTACTACTACTACTTCTCCCACTAGAACTACTACTAATGCCACTACCACATCTTCTACTACTGCAACTACTTCTGCTACCACTGCTACCACCACGATTGTGATTACATCTACTACTATGACTGCTACAACAACTACTACTACTACCCTAACTACTAAAACTACTACTACAATAACTAATGCTGCTACTACTACTATTGCTCCTATTGCTGCTATTCCTACTACAACTAGTAAAACTACTACTACTTCTACGATAACTACTATTAGAAATGCTACTGCTGCTACTTCCATCACTACTACTACTACTACTACTATAGCTATTATTACTATTACTACTACTACAACTACTACTGCAACAACAACAACTACTACTACTACTACTACTACCACCATCACCACCACCACCACCACCACCACTATAACTATTGCCACGACTCTTACGACTACTACCCCTACTACTCCTACTACACTGCTACTGCTGCTGCTGCTACTACTACTATGACTACAACAACTTCTACTACAGCAATACTACTATTACTGGTACTACAACTATTGCTACTACTACAATGAGTACTACTACTCCTACTACTGCTACTACCATGACAACTACTACTCCTACTACTAATACTATTACTTCTACTACAACTAATGCTACTGCTACTATTTCTACTTCTGCTACTGCTACGAGTACAACTACAACTCCTGCTACAACTCCTTCTACTATTATTTTTTCTAATGCTACTCCTGCTACTACGGTTACAACTACTATTTTTTCAACTACTGCTACAAATGATACTCCTACTACTACTACTAGAAATATTCACCAACTACTGCTACTTCTACTACTCCTCCTACTCCCACTACTATTGCTACCAACACTACTATAGCTTCTACAACAACTACTACTACTACTACAACCTCCACTGCTGCTACTGATACTCCTATTACTATTGCTACAACAACAACTACTGCTACTACAACTACTGTTGCTATAGTTGCTACGACTACTACTATTACTAACACTACGACTACTACTGCTTTTACTACTACTACTAATACAACATCTCCTACCACTACTACTAGTACTACTACACTACTACAACTAGTACTACTACTTCCGCAACTAGAACTATTGCTAGTACTTCTACTACTGCTACTACTACCATTACAACAACAACTACTACTAATATTGCTAATGCTGCTGCTACACCTAGTTCTACTAGTACTATAACTACTTCTATTACTACTACAACAACTACTGCTACTTCTTCTACCCCTCCTACTACTATTACTATTGCTACTACTACCACTACTACTGTAACTACTACTATTGCTACCACTACTACAACTAGTTTTGCAACTTCTACGTTTGATACTGCTACTACTCTTCATCTCCTCCTCCTCCTACTTCTACTACTACTATTACAAGCACTACTCCTACTACTGCTACTGCTACTTCTACTACTACATCTACTACTACTACAACTGCAACCACTCGACTTCTCTGACTATTGCTACTACTACAATTACTATTGCTACTACTACTATTGCTACTACTACTACTACTATTACCACTACTACTACTACTACTATTACTACTACTGTCACTATTACTACTACTACAACTTCTATTATGACTACTACTACCATTGCGGTTGCTGCCACTACTACTACTATAACAATTAATACTAATCATACTTCTACTATTGCTACATTTTATACTACTAATATTATTGCAATAATGACTACTACTTCTACTACTGCTACACTTACTACTTCTACTTCTACTACTACAACTACTTCTGCTACTCTTACTGCTACTACCACTACTAATCCTATTACTACTACTACTACTACTACTACTACTACTACTACTACTACTACTACTACTACTACTACTACTACTACTACTACTACTACTACTACTACTACTACTACACTACTAATGCTACTGCTACTACTACTAGCAGTAGTTAGGGCAGTTGTAGTATCAAAAATTGTTGTAATAGAAGTAGTAGCAGTAGTAGTAGTAGTAGTAGTAGAAATAACAGTAGTAATAGTAGTAGTAGCAACATTAATAGTAGCAGCAGTAGCAATAGCAGCAACAGTAGTAGTAGCAGTAGTAGAAGTAGCCACAATAGTAGTAGTAGTGGTAGTAGTAGTAGTAGCAGCAGATGTAGCAGCAACACTTGTAGCCATAGTAGTAGTTGCAGCAGTAGTCATAGTAGTAGTAGTGGCAATAATAGTAGCAGCATTAGCAAGAGTAGCAATAGTAGGAGTGGCATTAGCAACAGCAGCAGCATCATCGGTAGTAGTAGTAGAAACCGTAGTTGTAATAGTAGAAGTAGAAATAGTAGTAGTAGTAGGGGTAATAGTTGTAATTATAGTAGCTATAGTAGTAGTAGAAGTAGTAGTAGCAGTAGTAGGAGTAGCAATAGCAGTGGTAGCAGTATTCATAGCAACAGAAGTATTCAAATTATTATTATTAGTAGTAGTAGTAGCAACAGCAGCAGTGGTAGTAACAGTAGTACCAATCATAGTAGTAGTAGTAGTGCTAGCAATAGTAGCAGCAGCAATTATATTAGTAGTTGGAGTAGTAGTAGTAGTAGTAGCAGTTGAAGTAGTAGTAGTAGTAGTAGTAGTTGTTGTAGTAGTAGTGTTATGATAAGCAGTCGTGGTAGCAGTAGTAGTAGCAGCCATAGCAGTAGTAGTAGTAGGAGTAGTAGTAGCAGTAGTAGCAGTTGTAGTAGTCATAGTAGTGGTACTTGCATCAGCAGTAGCATTAGTAGTAGTAGTAGTAGTAGCTGGAGTAGTAGTACTAGTAATAGACGTTGTAGCTATAGTATTTGTAGGAGAAGTAGTAGTAGCTGTAGCCGTAATAATAGTTGCAATAGTTGTATTAGTAGTAAGAGTAGTAGTAGTAGTAGTAGTAGTAGTAATAAGTGTACTAGTTGTAGTAGAATTTGTGGCTATAGTAGCAGTATTGACTATAGTATTAGTTATAGTGGTAGCAGTAGCTATAGTAGCAATAGTAGGAGCCATATTAGTTCTAGTTGTTGTAGCTATAGTAGTAGTAGTAGCAATAGTTGCAATAGTAGAGCTGGTTGTAATAGTTGTAGTGGTAGCAATTATAGTTGTAATAGTAGTAGTACTAGTTGTAGTCATAGTTGTAGTAGTAGTCATTGTAGTAGCAAAACTAGTCAAAGTGGTTGTAGTAGTAGCAGTAGCAACAACAATACCAATAGTAGCAGTTGTTGCCAATGTAGCAGTAGCAAAAGTATTAGTATTAGTAGTAGTAGTAGTTGCCATCGAAGTTGTAGTAGCTGTGGTAGCAGTTGCAAGTGCATTAGTTGCAGTAGTAACGGTAGTAGTAGTAGTACTAGTAGTAGTAGAAGTAGTAGGGGTAGCAACAGTAGTAGTAGTGGCAGTAGTACCAATAGTAGTGGTAGGAGTAGTAGTAGTAGCAAAAAAAGTAGTTGTAGTTGTAGTAGTAGATTTAGTCATGGTAGGAGTAGCAGCATTAGAAGCAGAAGTAGTAGTAATATTAGCAGGACTAGTAGTAGAAGTAGTAATAGAAATAGTAGTAGACGTAGTACTTGTAGTAGGTGTAGTAGTAATAACAGTAGCCATAACAATAGTACCAGTAGTAGTAGAAGCAGTAGCAATAGTAGTATTAGCAGTTGTATGAGAAGTGGTAGTTCTGGCGGTAGCAGTAGTAATAGAAGCAGTAGTAGTAGTAGGAGTGGTAGTAGTAGCAGTAGTAGAAGTAGCAGCAATGGTTGTAATAGTAGTAGTGGAATTAGTAGTAGTAGTAGTAGTAGTGGTCGTAGTAGTAGTAGTAATAGTAGCAGCAGCAGCAGTAGCAACAGCAGCAGCAGGAGTAGTAGTAGTAGTAGTAGTAGTAGGAGTAGTAGTACTAGTTGTTGTTGTTGTTGTTGTTATTGTTGTTTTTGTTGTTGTTGTTGTTGTTGTTGTTGTTGTAGTAGTAGTAGTAGTAGTAGCAATAGTAGTAGTAGTAGTAGTAGTAGTAGTAGCAGCAGTAGAAATTATTATAGTTGTAGTAGAAGTTACAGCCGTACTCGTAGCAGCAGTAGTAGTTGCAGTAGCTGTCATAGCAGTGTTAGTAGTAGTAAGAGTAGCAGCAGTTCTAGTAGTAATAGTAGTAGCAGCCGCATCAGCGTCAGAAGCAGTAGTAGTAGTAGTGGTTGTACTAGTAGAAGTAGAAGTAGTAGTAGTAGTCATATTAGTAGTAGTAGTTGTAGTAATCATAGTAGTAGTGGTAGTAATAGTTGTAGGACTAGGAGTAGTAGCAATGATAGTAGATAAGCAGCAATAGTTGCGAAAATAGTACTAGCTGGAGTAGTAGTAGCAGTAGTAGCAGTAGTAGAAGTAGTAGTCATAGCAGAGATAGCAACAGTAGTAGTATGGTGGTGGTGGTGGGAGTGCTAGTAGCAGCTATTGCAATAGGAGAAGGAATAATTATAGTAGTGGTAGTACATATAGTAGTAGTAGTATATTAGTACTAGCTGTTGTAGTAGTATATTAGTACTAGCTGTTGTAGTAGTAGTACTAGCTGTTGTAGTAGTACTTGTAATTGCAGTAGTAGCAGTAGTAGTAGCTGTAGTACATATAGTAGTAGTAGTATATTAGTTGTAAAAGTAGTAGTAGTAGTAATAGTAGTATATTAGTTGTAGAAGTAGTAGTAGTAGTAGTAGTAGTAGTAGTAGCTTAAGTCGTGGTAATATGAGAACTAGTAATAATTATTGTAGTAGTAGCAGCAGTTATAGTTGTAGTAGAAGTATTAGTAGCAATAATTATTGTAGCAGAAGTTGCAGAAGTAGTAGTAGCAATAGTAGTTGTAGTTGTAGTCTTAAAAGAAGTAGTAGTAGTACGAAAAGTAGCAATTGTAGCTATAGTAACTGTAGGACTAGTAGTAGTGGTAGTAGTAGTAGCGGTAGTAGTAGTAGTAGTAGTAGTAGTAGTAATAGTAGTAGTCGTAGGAGTAGTAGCTGTAGTTGCAATAGTAGTAGTAGTGGTAATAGAAGTAGTAGTGCAGAAGCAATTGTTGTAGTGGCTATAGTCGCGGTAGCAGCAGCAGTAGCAGTAGCAGTAGTAGTAGTAGTACTAGTTGTTATAGTAGTGGTTGTAGTAATAGTAATACTAGTAGTTGTTGTAGTAGAAGTGGTAGTAGTAGTAGCAGTAGAAGCAGTGGCAACAATTGTAGCAGTAGTTGTAGTAGTAGTAGTGGTAGAGGGAGGAGGAGGGGTTATAATAGTAGTCATACTAGTAGTAGTAGTTGTGGGAGCTATAGAAATAGTAGTGCTAGTTGTAGAATTAGTAGAAGTAGTAGTAGTTGTTGTTGTTGTTGTAGTAGTAATAGTAGTAGTTGTTGTTGTAGTAGTAGTAGTTGTTGTTGTTGTTGTAGTAGTAGCAGTAGTAGTAGTCGTGGTAGTAGAAGTAGTAGTAGTTATTGTAGAAGCAGTAGTAGTTGCAGAAGTAGTAGAATTAGGGGATGTAGTGGTAATAGCTATAGCAATAGTGGTAGTTGTAGCAATGGTACTAGTAGTAGGAGTAGTAGTATTAGTAGTAGTAGTATTAGTAGAAACAGAAGTAGTAGTTGTGGTAGCAGTAGTTGTAGCAATAGTAGTAGTAGTGGTAGCCATTGTAGCGGTAGTAGCAGCTGTAGTAGTAATAGTAGTTGCAGCAGTTGTAGCAATAGTAGAAACAGTAGCAGCAATAGCAGTATAAGTAGTTATAGTAGTAGCAGTAGCAGCAGTTGTGGTCCAAGTAATACTAGTAGTAGTATTACTAGTAGTAGCCTCCGGTGTAGCAAAAGTAGTAGTTGTCATATTTGTAGTGGTAGTTGTAGAAGCAGGGGCAGTAGAAGTAGTAATAGTAGCATTAGTAGCCGTAGATGTAGGAGTAGCAACAATGTTAGTACTATTAAGAGTGGTACAAGTAGTAGTAGTATTAGTGGCAACAATAGTGGTAGTAGTGGTGGTAGCAATTGTAGTTGTAGTAGTAGTAGTATTTGTAGTAGTAGCAGTAGTAGTACTAGTCGAAGTCGTAGTAGTAGTAGTCATAGTAGTAGCAGAAATAGTCCAAGCGGTTGTAGGAGTAGTAGTAGCAGTACTAGTAGTAGTAGTAGTAGCAGTAGTAGCAACAGTAATAGTTGTTGGAATAGTAGCAGTAGTAGAAGTATTAGTATTAGTAGTAGTAGTAGTATTAGTGGAAGATGTAGTTGCAGTGGCAGTAGTAGCTGGTGTAGAGTTGCAGCAATAGTGGTTGTAGAAGTAGTAGCAGAAGTAATGGGAGTAGTAGCAGCAGTACTAGTAGTAGCAGTAGCAGTAGTAGTTGAAATAGTGGTAGTAGTAGTAGTAGTAGCAGTAGTAGAAGTAGCAATAGTAGTTGTAACCGTAGTAGTGGTATTAGTAATAGTAGTAATAGTAGTAGCCGCATTTCTAGTAATAGTAGTGTTAGTAGTAGTTGTTGTTGTTGTTGTCGTTGTAGTACTAGTAACAGAAGTTATTGTAGCTGTTGTTGAAGCAGAAGCAACACCCATAGCGATATTAATAGTTGCAGCAATAGTAGTAGCAGTAATCGTGGCAGTAGCAGCAATAGTAATAGCAGTAGCAGCATAAGCAACAGCAACAACAGCAGTAGTGGTAGTAGTACTAGTAGAAGTAGATGTAGTAATAGTAGTAGTAGTAGTCGTAGTAGTAATTGTAATAGTAGTAACCACAGTAGTAGTAGTAATTCTAGTACCACTAGGAGTAGTAGTAGTAGTAGCAAGAATAATAATAATAGTACAGTAGCAGTAGCAATAGTAGCAGGTATAGTAGAACTACTTGTTGTGGTAGTTGTAGTAGTTGTTATAGTAGTAGTAGTAGTAGTAGTAGTAGTAGTAGTAGCAATAGTAGTTGTAGCAGTAACTGAAGTAGTACTAGTAGTAGTAGATCAATAGTAGTAGTAATGATTATCGCGGTAGGAGCAGTTATATTAGTAGTTGTAGGACATGTAGTAGTAGTAGTAGCAGTAGCTGTAGTAGTTGTAGAAGCAGCAGCAGCAGTAGTAGTACTTTGAGAAGTAGTAGTAGTAATAGTACTAGTAGAATTGGTAGTTGTTTTTCTTGTTGCTGCAACAGTAGAAGTAGTTATTGTAGTTGTGGTAATAGTAGAAGTAGTGGTTGTAGTAGTTATAATAGTCGTAGCAATAAAAGAAGTAGTATTCGTTGTTGTACTAGTTGTGTTGGTAGTATCAGTAGTAGCAGTCGCAGCAATAGTAGTAAAAGTAATAGTAGTAGTAGTAGTTGTTGTAGGAGCCGTAGTAGCAGCTATAGTAGTAGTAGCAGCAGTAGTGGCTGTAATAACAACTGTCGCTATGGTAGTAGTAGTAGCGATAATAGCAGTAGTAGTAGTAGTAACAGTAGTAGTAGCCGTAGTTGTAGTAGTATTATGAGAAGTACCAAAGTAGTAGTAGTAGTAGTAGTTGCAGCAGTAGTAAAAGTAGTTATTGTTGTAATAATACCAGTAGTAGTAGTAGGAGGAGAAATAGAGTAGTTGTAGTTGCAATAGTCTTCGCAGCAGTATAGTAACAATAGTAGTAGTAGTACTAGCAGCAGCAGTAGTGGTAATAGTAGTAATAGAAGTGGCAGTAATAATAGCAGTAGCAATAGCAGTAGTAGTAGTAGCAATAGTAGCAGCAATAGTTGTTGTAGTAGCAGCAGTAGTAGTAGCAACAGTGATAGTATATGTGCTTTAGTAGTAATAGTTGTAGTTGTGGTAGAAAAAGTAGTGGTAGTAGCAATAGTTGTAGTTATAGAAGTAGAAGCAGTAGTAGCAGTGGTAGTAGTTATGGTGGTAATAGTAGTAGGGGTAGCAGTTGTAGCAGTAGTAGCAGTGGTAATAATGGCAATAGTAGTAGCAATAGTGGTAGTATAAGTAGTTGTAGTAGTAGTGGTAGTAGTTGTAGTAGTAGTAGCAGACACAATAGCAGGTGTAGGACATGCAACAGCCGCATCAGCAGTAGCAGTAGTAGTAAAATCAGCACTAGTAGTAGTAGGAGTAGTAATAGTAGCAAGAGAAGTTATAGGAGTAGGAGTAGTAGTAGTAGCAACTACAGCAATAGTAGTAATTATTGTAGTGTAGTTATTGTTGTTGTAGTAGTAGTTGTAGTAGTAGTAGTAGTAGCAATAGTAGTAGTAGGAGGAGGAGGAGTTGAAGCAGTAGTAGTAGAAGTAGCAATAGTGATGGTAGTGCTAGTAGTAGTAGTACGAGGAGGAAAAGTCATAGTAGTAGGAGTAATAAGAGTAGTAGGATTAGTAGGAGAAGCAATAGTTGCAGTAGTGGTAGTTGTAGTAGGAGTAGTAGTAGTAGAAATAGTAGTAGTCGTCGTATTAGTAGCCATAGTAGTAGTATTAACTGGAGCAGAAGTAATAGTAGTAAGAGTAGTTGTAGTAGTAGTAGTAGTTTTAGTAGTAGTAGTTGTTGTTGTAGTAGTTGTTGTCGAAGTTGTAGTTGGAGTAGTTGTAGTAGTAGTAGTATTAGTAGTCGTAATTGTAGTAATTGGAGCGTTAGTAACAATCGAGTGGTAGTAATGGTAGTAGTAGTACTTGTTGTTGTTGTGTCGTAGTAGTAGTACAAGTATTACTAGTACTAGTAGTAGCAGTAGGAGTAGTAGGAGTGGTAGTAGGAGTTGTAGTTGTAGTTATAGTAGTAGGAGTTGTAGTAGAAGCCATAGGAGTCCTAGTGGTGGTAGGGGTAGGAATTGTGTTTCTAGTAGTAGGAGTTGTAGTAGTAATAGTTGCAGCAGCAGTAGAATTAGCTTTAGTAGTAGTAGTAGTAGTAGTAGAAGTAATAGTAGTAGCCGCCGAAGTAGTACCAATAGTAATAGAAGCAAAACAAGTAGTAGTAACAGTTGTAGTAGTAGCAGTAGTTGTAGTGGGAGAACTAGTCGGAGTAGTAATAGTGGTGGTAGCAATAGTACTAGTAGTAGTAGTAGCAGCAGCAATAGTAGTTGTAGTAGTTGTAGTAGTAACAGTAGTTGCAGTAGTAGTAGCTATAATAGTAGCAGTAGCAGAAGTAGTAGTGGTATTCGTAGTAGTAGTGGGAGAAGTAGTAGTAGTCGTAGTAATAATAGCAGCAGTAGTAGTAGCGATAGTAACAATAGTAGCAGTAGAAATAGTAAGCGATGTAGTAGTAGCAATAGTAGTGTTAGTAGTAGTAGCAGCAAATGTAGTCGTAGTAGCACTAGTACTAATACTTTTAGGAGGAGGAGCAGTAGTAGTAGAAATTGTAGTGGTAGCGGTAGTAATAGTAGTAGTTGTACCAACTGTAGTAGTGGCAGTAGTAGTAGGAGTTGTTATAATAGCTGTAGTAGATGCAGTAGCAATTGCACAAGTAGATATGCTAGGAGAAGTAGTTGTAGTAGAATAGTAGTATTTGTAGTTGCAGTGGTAGTTCTAGGAGAAGTAGTAGTAGTAGCCATAGCCGTAGTACTTGTCATAGTAGTATTAGTAGCAGTAGTGGTAATAGTAGTGGAGGAATTAGTAGCAGTCGTCGCAAAAGTAGCAATTGTAGTAGTTGTAGTAGAATAGTAGTATTCGGAGAGGTAGTCGCATTAGTATGATTAGTAGTTGTAGTAGTCATAGTGGGAGTAGCAATAGTAATAGTAGTAGTAGTAGTCGTGCTAGAAGTAGTAGCAACAGCAACAGTAGTAGTTGTAGTTGTAGTATTGGTAGTAGTTCTAGTAGTAGTGCTAGCTGTAGTAACAGTAGTAGCAACAATAGTTGTACTATTATTAGTGGCAATAGTAGCAATAGTACTAGTAGCACTATTTGTTGTAGTTGCAGTAGCACAAGTAGTAGTAGTGGTGGTAGTAGTTATAACAATACTATTAGTAGTAGACGAAGTATTAGAGGCAGTACTAGAAGCGTTAGTAGCAGTAGTAGTAGTTGTGGTGGTAATAGTAGTATTTATAGCAATAGTAACAGTTGTAGAAGTAGTAGCCGCAGTGACAGTATAAGTAGCAATAGCAGCAGAGTAGAAGTAGTAGTAGTAGTAGTAGCAGTAAGAGTAGTAGTAGTAGCAGCAGAAGTAGTAGTAGTAGTTGGAGGAGAAGTTATAGGACTAGTAGTTGCAGTAGCAATAGCAACAATAGTAGTAGTAGTTGGAGTAGAAGTTGTAGTTGTAGTTGTAGTAGTAGTAGTAGTAGCAGTAGCAATGGCAGCAATAGTAGCAATAGCACTAGTGATAGTAGCAATAGTAGTAGTAGGAGCAGGAGTAGCAGTAGTAGAATTAGAAATAGCTTTAGCGGTAGCAGTTCTAGTAGTAGTAGTCGTAGTAGCTGCAGTAGTGGTAGTAGTAGCTGCGTAAGTCATAGTAGTAGTGGTAGTAGTTGTAGGAGTGGTAGGAGTCATAGTAGTTGCAGTAGTAGGAGTAGGAGTAATAGGGAGTTGTAGGGGTAGTAGTAGTAGTAGTAGCAATAGTCAGAGTAGTAGTAGTAGTAGTAGTAGTAGTAGCAATAGTCAGAGTAGTATTAGTAGTATTAGTAGTTGTCATAGTAGTAGTAACAGGAGTAGTAGTAATAGTAGTAGTTGTTGTCGTCGTAATAATAGTAGTAGTTGTTGTTGTTGTTATTGTTGTTATTGTAATAGTAGTAGTAGTAGTAGTGGTATTAGTAGCAGTAGTAGTATTAGTAGTAGTAGCAGTAGTAGTATTTGTAGTAGTAGTAGTAGTAGTAATTGGAGAGTTAGTAACAGTAGTAGTAATAGTAGTAGAAGTTAGTAATAGCAACAAATACAACTACTGCACCTATGACTAGTGCAACTACTACTACTGCTACGGAAACAACTATTACTATTACAACAACAACAACTACTACTACTACTATAGCTGCTGAGGCTACTAGAGCAACAACCAAAACTGCTACTACTGCTGCTACTGCAGCTACTCCTACTACTACTGCTACTATTACTACTACTACTACTCACACTACTTGTGCTACTCCAACAGCTACTACCTCTACTACTGCTACAACTAAGATACCTAATGCGACTGCCACAACTACTATTGCTACTATTAATACTACTATTGCTACAAATCCTACTACTCCTACTCCCACTACTACTACTGCTAAAACTACGAGTAATATTACTACGACTACTAGTACAACTATTACTACTACTACTACAACAACTACTCCGACTACTACTAACAATACTACAACAAGTAAAACAACTACTACTAATTCTACTACTACTACAACTGCAACTACAATTGCTTGTACTGCTACTGCTACTGCTACTACTAATACTACTTCTACTCCAACTCCTACCGCTACTCCTACTCCTACTCCTACTCTAATTGTAACTACTACTACTACAACTACTATTGCTACTGCTACAACAAGAACTACAATTGTTACTAGTACTACTGCGACTACTACTAATCCTGCTGCAACTACAGCTACCACTATGCCAACTATTACTACTACTACTAC
>RXID01015624.1:220530-221845 GCA_005019695.1 Trichopus zeylanicus subsp. travancoricus | reverse complement strand
AGTAGTTGGCGTAGCAATAGTAGTAGCAGTAGCAGTAGTAGTAGTAGCAGTACTAGTACTTGTAGTAGTAGTAGTAGTAGGAGTAGTAGCAGTAGTTGTAGTAGTAGTAGTAGAAGTCATAGTAGTAGTAGTAGTAGCAGTAGTAGCAGTAGTAGTAGCAGCAGTAGTAGTAGCAGTAGTGGTAGTAGTAGTAGTGGAAGTCATAGTAGTAGGAGCCGCAGTAGTAGTAATAGTAGTGGTAGAAGCAGTGGTAGTAGTAGTAGTAGAAGTAGTAGTAGTAATAGTAGTAGCAGCAGTAGTGGCAGTAGTAGTAGTAATAGCAATAGCAGTAGTAGCAACAGTTATTGTAGGCTAGTTTGGAGTTGTAGTATTAGTACGAATTGTACTAGTCATAGTAGGAGTAGTAGTAGTAGTGGTGGTGGTAGTAGTAATAGTGGTAGCAGTAGTAGTAGTCATAGTAGTAGTTGTTGTTGTAGTAGTAGTAGTTGTAGTTGTAATAGTAGCAGTAGCAGTCCCAGTAGTTGTAGTAGTAGTAGCAACAGCAGTAGCAGTATTAGTAGTAGTAGTAGTAGCAAGAGTTGTAGCAGAAGTTGTAGTAGTGGTAGTAGTAGAAGTAATAGTAGTAGTAGCAGTAGTAGTAGTACTAGTAGTAGTAGTAGGAGTAGTAGCAGTAGTGGTAGTAGTAGTAATACTAGTAGTAGTAGTAGGAGTAGTAGCAGTAGTGGTAGTAGTAGTAATATACGTCATAATAGTAGTAGCAGTAGTGGTAGTAGTAGTAATATACGTCATAATAGTAGTAGCATTAGTAGTAGAAATAGCACTTGTTGCAGTAGTAGTAGTAGTAGCAGTAGTAGTAGTAGGAGTTGGAGTAGGAGTAATAGTAGGTATAGTAGTAGATGGAGTTGGGGTAGTGGTAATATTTAGGGTAGAAGTAGTAGTAGGATTTGGCATAGGGCTAGTTGTAGATGTAGGAGGAGTAAGAGTAAGATTAGTTGTAGTTGTAGAAGTAGTAGTAGTAGTAGTAGTAGTCATAGTTGTAGTAGTAGCAGTAGTAGTAGCAGCAGTAGTAGTTGTTGTTGTAGCAGTTGTAGGAGCAGAAGTAGTAGTAGCAGTAGTGGTAGTATGAGTTGTAATAGTTGGAGTTGGGGTGGTATTAGTAGTAGTAGTAGCAGTAGGAGTTGGAGTAGGAATAGTAGTAGCCGTAGTAGTAGTAGTAGTAGGAGTAGCACTAGTAGTAGTAGTAGTGGTGGTGGTGGTGGTGGTGGTAACAATAGTTATAGTAGTAGTAGCTGTAGCAATAGTAATAGTAGTAGCA
>RXID01015624.1:203030-218030 GCA_005019695.1 Trichopus zeylanicus subsp. travancoricus | reverse complement strand
GAACTACTGCTATGACTACTATCGCCACTGCTATAACTACTATTGCTGCAGCTGCTATTACTAATATCGCTTCCACTATTGCTACAACTACTACTACTCCTCCTCCTGCTACTATGACTATTACCCCAAATCCTACTACTACTACTACTCCAACTCCTATTCCTAATATTACTCCTCCTCCTACAATAACTACTACTACCACAACAACAACAACTACTACTATTACTATACTACAACTCCAACTAATACTACTACCACTCCTACTACTACTCCTCCTCCTCCTTACACTCCAACTACTTCTTGTAATGCAACTACTTCTACAACTACGACTACTACTCCAAGTATTGCTAGTCCTACTACTACTACTACTCTTAACACTCCCACAACTTGAGCTACTACTGCTCCTACTACTGCTACTACAACTACACTCCTATTACGACTATTGCTACAACAACTACTACTACTCCTACTCCACCTACTACTACTAATCCTACTTATACTATGACCACTACCACTCATACTAATACTACTACTCCAAACATTCCTTCAACAACTATGGCTACTACTACTACTGCAACTACTACTACTACAGCTGCTGCTACTACTACTACCACTATTACTACTACTATTACAATTGCTACTACAACTACAACAACAACAACTACTACTACTACAACAACAACAACTACTACTCCTACTACTACAACTACTACGGCTGCTCCTACTCCATCTCCTACTCCTACTACTAAGGCTACTAATACCACCCCTACTCCAACTATTACAACTCCTACTACTACAACTGCTACTACTACTACTACCACTACAACAACTACAACAAAAATAACGACTACTACCCCTACTACTACTACTACTACTACTACTAGTACTACGGCTACTACTACTTCTCTTACTAGTACGATGACTACAACTACTATTCTTACTCTTACTCCTACTACTACTACTACTAGCCCAACTCCAACTTCTTCTACTACCTCTACCCCAAGTACTACTACTACCCCTACTCCATCTATTACTACGCCTACTTCTACTCCCACTCCAACTATTGCTACTACTGCTACTACTACTGCTACTACCACTACTACTACTTCTACTACTAGTACAATTGCTATGACTACTCCTACTACTCCTACTACTACTAATACTAACACTACTACTACTACAACAACAACAACTACTACTACTAATACTAAGACTACTACTACTCATAACACACCTACAACTTCTATGACTACCTATTACTCCTACCACTCCTGCAAGTCCTACCACTACTACCATTTCTACACTCCTACTACTACTGCTGCTGCTACTACTACTCTTACGGCTACTCCTACTACTACTACAACTCCTACCACTGCTACTACTACTCCTACTACTCATACTAATACTACTGCTACAAACACTCTAACTACTACTACTAGCAATAATACTGCTACTGTTAATACTAATGCAACAACAAATACTACTACTACTGCGACTACTACTGTTGCTGCTGCTAATGCAACTGCTACTACTACTAATACTTTAACTACTACTACTACCACTACAGCTGCTATTATAGCTGCTTTTGTCATTACTATTGCTACAACTACTAACAAGCCTGCTTCTACAGATACGACTACTGCTACTACAACAACTACTACACTAACGACGACTACTACTACTATTGCAATACCACTAATACTACTACTAGTACTGCTACCACTGCTGCAACAGCTACTATTGGTACCACCACTACTACTACTACAATAATAACAACAACAACTACTACTACTACAATAGCTACTACTACTACAACAACAACAACAACTTCTACAACTACCACTACTACTACAATGACAACAACTACCACTAGAACAACTACTACTACTACAACAATAATAACTATTGCTACTACTGCTATTACTACTGCTGCCACTGCTGTCGCTACTGCTACTAGAACTGCAACTACACCTACTCCTAATACTTCAGCTACTACTACTACTGCTACTACTACTGCTATAGCTACAAATATAATTATTACTACCACTACTATTGCTACTTCTGCGACCAGTAGTACTATTGCTACTTCTACTACCAGTAGTACTACTACTACTAGTGCTATTGTTTCTATAAATGTTACTATTGTTGCTACAATTATTTATCTTACAATTACTAATACTACTATGGGGACGACTTTTACTACTACTACTACTTCTTCTTCTTCTGCAGCTACTACGACTACTACTACTACTACTAATGCTACAACTTATGTTGTAACTACTGCTACTGCTTCTACTACAACTACAACTACTACTATTGCTACTACTACTAGTACTACTACTATTGCAAGTACCACTGCGACTACTACTACTACTACTACTACTACTACTACTACTACTACTACAACTACTTCTACCACTACTCCTATGACTACTACTTTTCCTACTACTACTACTACTAGTATTATGGCTAATATAACCACGACTACTACTACTACTACAACAACTATTACTTCTTCTACTACTACTACTTCCGCTACTACAACCACGACTACTACTACTACTATGAATACTTCTTCTTCTACTACTACTACTACTTCTTCTAATACTACTACTTCTGCTACTACTGCTACTACAGCTACCATTGCTACGACTGCAGCTATTATTAATACTACTGCTAGAACTGCAACTACTACTACTACTATGACCACTACTACTACTATTAATGCAGCTACTACTACTATAAGCACTACCGATGCTGCTCCAACTACTACCACTACCACTGCTGCTACTACTGCTACTACTACTAATAGTACTACTACTGATGCTGCTGCTGTTACTACTACTACCACCACTTCTGCTACAACAGCTACTGCTACTACTTCTCCAACTACTACTTCTTCTTCTACTACTACTGCTACTACTGCTGCTGCTGCTACTGCTACGACTACTACAATGACTACAGCAACTACTACTGCTACTACTAATACTACTACAACTACTACTGCTACTATTGTAGATGTTGCTACTACTACTACTTCTGCTACTGTGGTAGATGTTGCTACTACTACAGCTGCTACTCCAACTACAATTACTAGCAATACTAATACTACTGCTGCTGCTGCTGCTGCTGCTACTGTTTCTACTACTACTACTACCACTAATATCGCTTGTACTACTACTACTATTTCTACTATTACTACTATTGCTGCTAATACTGCTTCCACTGTAGCTGCTGCTGCTTCCACAACTACCACTACTACTGTTGTTGCTACTGCTATTACTATTACCGGTAATGCTACCACTACTACTACACCTACTTCTTCTCCTACTGCAATGACTACTACTACTACTGCTACAGTTGGTACTACTACTACTTCTCCAACTTCTCCAACTACTACTTCTCCTCGATTGCTACAAATACAACTAATGGTGTCATTGCTACTACTACTACTACCACTACTCTTACAACAACTACTACTACTGCTGCTGCTGGTGCTATTTCTACTACTACTCCTATTACAGTTGCTGCAACTACTACTACTACCAATACTACTACTACCACCACTACTACTACTATTACTACACCTACTAGTACAATAACCACTACTACTACTCTGACTACTACTACTACTTCAACTATTACTACTACTAATCCTACTGCTACTCCTACTACTACTCCTACTACTACTACTACTCTACTACTACAACAACTCCTCCTCCTACTACTACAGCTACTACTATTCCTACTCCTAAACCGACTCCTACTATAGCAACTATTACTGCCATAACTACTACTACTACTACTACAACAACTACAACTACTACAACAACTAATACTACTACGATAACTACTACTACTACTACTAGTAGTAGTAGCACGATTGTCTACTAATACTTCTACGATAACTACTACTACTACTACTACTACTAGTAGCACGATTGTGACAGCTGCTGCTACAATGACAATAGCTACTACTATTGCTACTGCTTCTGTTGCTACTACTTTTGCCACTCCTGCTACTACGGCTATTATGACTACTACAATTACTACTACTATTACTACTACTATTCCAACAACTACTCCTACTAATACTGTTACTTCTACTACTCTACAACTACCACTATTACACTGACTACTACAACAACTACTACTCCAACTATTACTACTACTCCTACTACTAGGGCTACTACTACTACTACTACTACTACAATTACTACTGCCACCAGTAGTACTCCTACTAGCACTCCTCCTGCTACTACAACTACTACTTCTACTACTACTGCAACTACTACTAATGCTACAACTACTAGTACTCCGACTGCTACTGCCACTACTACTACTACTACTACTGCTACAAATACTACTACTACTCCAACTACTAATGTTATTTGTAATTATTGCTAGTACTACTACTACTACCACTACTACTACTACTACTACTACTACTATGACTATTACTAACTACTACTACTATGGCAACTACTACTGCTACTGTTACTACTACCACAACTACTATTGCCAGCACTATTCCTCCTCCTCCTCCTCCTCCTATTACTACTACTACCACTAGTGCTGCTACTATTACTAATATTGCTACAACTACTACTGCTACTTCTATTGTTGCTAATTCTACTACAATAACTACTGATACTAATACTACCACAAAAATAGTACTATTACTAATACTACTGCCATTAATAATAACAATATTACTTCTATTAGTACTTCTGCTACTACTACGGCAACTCTTGTTCTATTGCTACTACTTCTATTTCTCCTACTACTACAGCTGTTGCCGCTAGGACTAATACAACCACTACAATTGCAGCAAGTACTGCTGCTACTACTGTTAGTAATACTACTGTTGCTACTTCTACCCCTACTACTACTCTTTTTCTTGCACCTACTCCTACTACTACTCTGACTCCTACTACTTCTACTACTACTACTATCACTACTTCCACTGCTACTACTACTAATACTATTGCAACAACTTTTGCTCCTATTACTACTACTTCTCCTTCTACTACTAATACTACTACTACTACTAATCCTCCTATTACCACTCCCATTGTTGCTTCTACCACTACGACTACTACAACAACAACTGCTACTACTACTACTACTCCCACTAATAGTATTACTCTACTACTACTTATCCTACTTCTATTGCTACTAAAATAGCTATTACTACATCTACAACTGCTACTACTACTGCTACAGCTACTACTACAACAAGTTCTCCTACTACTACTACTAGTACTGCTACAACTAATACTACTTTTGCTAATGATACTATTACTGCTACTTCTACTACTATAACTACTACTACAGCTATTATTGTTACTACTGCTACTTCTACTGCAGCTGCTAATGCTACTTCTGCTGCTTCACCTACCACTACTATTGCTACTACTACTACTACAACAACTACTACTACTACTACCACTACTTCTACTACTACCACTACTTCTACTACTACTACTAAAACTACTACGTCTACTACTACTACTGCTACAACTACTACTACTACTATTGCTGCTACTACTGCTGCTGCTGCTGCTTCTACGGCTATGATAACTACAACTACTAATACTACCACACCTACTATCGTTGCTACTGCTACCAATGCAATTATTGCTGCGGCAGCTACTACTACTACTACTACTACTTCTTCTGTAACTACTGCAACTACCACATCTACTGCAAGAACTAGCACTACCGCAACTACTACTACTAGTACTACTACTACAACTTCTGCTATTGTTGCTACTAATACTACTATTACTATTACTAAAACTACTGCTATTGCTATAACTTCTACTACGGCTATGGCTACTACTACTACTACTACTACTACCGCTACTATAGCAACAAATACTACTACTATGACAACAACAACGACAAGAACTACTACTGCAACAACAACAACAACAACTACTGCTACAAATGCTAGGGCTACTACTACTACTGTTGCTGCTACCACAGGTACTACTACTGCTACAACTACTATTAGTACAACTACAACAACTGCTACTACTACAACCACAACTATCACTATGGTTACTAGCATTATTACAATTAGTACCACTAGTACTATGGTTACTACTACTATTAATACTATTGCTAGTACTACTACTACTGCAGCTACTACTACTACTCCAACTACTTTGGCCACTGCAACGTCTACTAGTACAACTACAGCTACCACTTAAACTATGACTACGACTACTTCTACTATAACTACAACAACTATGACTATTACTACTAATACTTCTACTACTTCTACTACTACTTCTACTTTTACTTTTACAGCAACAACAACAACAATTACTACTACTACTTCGCCTCCAACTATGACTACACTAGCTTTTGCTACTACAATGACTACTACTACTACTTTTGCAACTACTACCACTACAACTACCGCTTGTACTACTACTACTGCAACTATAGCTACAATACCACTATAACTACTTCTACTACTACAACTACTATTACTACTACGACCACTACTACTACTACAACTACTGCTATTTCTACAACAACAACAATAACAACAACTATTACTACTACTACTCCTCCTCCTCCTCCTCCTCCTCCTACTACTACTACTACTACTACTACTACTACTACTACTACTACTACTACTACTACTACTACTACTACTTCTTCTAAAGCAACAACTTCTACTGCAACAACTACTTCTTCTACTACTACTACAACTACAGCTACTCCTACTATTTCTACTCCTACTTCGGAAAGAACTCCTACAATTACTTCGGATAATAGTATTATTACAACTAGTACTACTCATATTACTGGTACTGCTACTATTGCTATTACTACTACTACTACTACTTCTGCTACTAATACAACTGCCACTACTTCTACTACTTCCACTACTAAAAATGCTACTACAACTAATACTACTACTACAATACTACTCTTACTAATACTAATACTACTGTTACAATTAATGCTAGGATGACTACTACTACTGCTACTTCTAGTTCTACTACTGCTATTTCTGCTACTACTATAGCTGTTGCCGCAACCAATACTACTCCCATTACATTTGCAGCAACTATTGCTACTACTACTATTAGTAATACTACTACTGCTACTTTTACCCCTACTGCTACTCTTTTTCTTGCACCTATTCCTACTACTACTCTGACTCCTACTACTTCTACTATTACTACTATCACTATTATTATTATTACTACTACTGCTACTGCTGCAACTAGTTTTACTCCTATTACTACGACTTTGCCTTTGCTACTAATACTACTACTACTACCCCTATTACCACTACTACTATTGCTTCTACCACTTCTACTACTACTACAAAAACTACTTCTACTACTACTACTCCCACTAATACTACTACTCTACTGCTACTTATACTACTTCCACTACTACTACTATAACTACTACTGCTTCTACAACAGCTGCTACTACTGCTACTACTACTACTACAACCACAACTACAACAAATTCTCCTACTTTCGCTACTATTACTACTACTACTAATACTACTACAACTAATGATACTATTACTACTACTTCTAGTACTATAACTACTACTACTGCTATTATTGATACTTCTGCTACTACTACAACTATAACAACAACTACTACAACTAGTACCACTACTGTTGTAGCTAAAGCTACTAATGTTGATTCTCCTACTACTACTACGACTACTACTACTACTACTACTACAACAACAACAACAACTACTACTACCACTACTTCTACTACTACTACTATAACTACTACATCTACTACTACTACCGCTACTGCAACTATTACTATTGTGGCTGGTACTACTACTACTATTGCTGCTGCTGCTACAATAACTACTATTACTAATACTACCACACCAAATATCACTGCTATAGCTACTACTACTATACCTGCTATAGCTGTTACTCCCGCTACTACTACTACCTCTTCAACAACTACTACTACTACCACATCTATTGTAACAACTAGCACTATAGCATCTATGACTACTAGGACTACTACTACTACATATGCTACTGCTGCTACCAATACTACTATTATTACTACTACAACTACTATTATTGTTATAACTACTGCTGCGGCAATGGCTACTATTACTACTACTGCTGCTACTACAACAACTACCACTACTACAACAATGACAACAACAATGACAATAACTACTACTACAACCCAACAATAACTACTACTGCTACAAATGCTATGGCTGCTACTACTACTACTACAACTACTACCACTGCTACTACTATTATTACAGCTACTATTAGTACTACTACGACAACTAGTACTACTACTACCATAACTACAGCTGCGGCTACTAGTACTGTTAAAATTAGTACCACTAGTACTACGACAACTACTACTACTACTACTAATACTATTGCTACAATTACTACTACTATTATTGCTACGACCTCTAAAACTACTAAGATAGCTACTACTACTACACTACTACAACAAATACTACTACAAGCACTGCTACTACTCCAACAACTACTACTATTAATACTACCACTACTACTACTACTTCTACTACTACCACTACCCCTACTACTACAGCTACGATGATAATTACTCCTACTTTTACTATTATTACTACTACTACTACGACTACTTTTACTACTACTACTACTACTACTACTACTACTTTTGCTTCTACTACTTCTATTACTACTACTTTTACTACTTCTATTACTACTACTACTACAAATGCTACTATAACTATTGCTACTTCTGCCACGATTGATACTAGTACTATTATAACTATAACTACTGATACAACTACTACACCACTGATACTAGTACTATTACTACTACTACTATTACTACTACTACTTTTGCTACCACTACTACCACTAATAATACTACTGTTACTGCTGCTGCTACTGTTAGTACTACTAGTACTACTACTACTATGACTATTGCTGCGACTACTGCTGCTAAAACTATTACTACCAATACAACTACTACCGCAGCAACTACTCATACTACAATCGCTTCTACTAATACTAATACTGCTACTCCTACTACTATTGTTGCTACTACTACTGCTGTTGTTGCTGCTACAACTACTACTACCACGACCACTTTTGTTACTACGATTGCATCTACTACTACTAGAACTATAACTGCTTCTACTAAAATGATACTCCTACTACAGCTCTTCGTACTGAAATAATAGGTACAACTACTACTACTACTATGACAACTATAACTCCTATTGCTACTACTACTCCTACTACAGCTATGGCTACTACTACTATTACTACTATGACTTCTACTATAGCTTCTACTATTGCTACTTTTCCAACTACTACTATTACTACTACAATGACTAATGCTACCGCTACTACTGTTGCTACTATTGCTACTACTACTACTACTATAGCTACTATGACACTACTACTACTACTACTGCTACTAATGCAATAATTGTTGTAGCTACTACTTCTACTGCTAGTACTTCTGCTAGTACAACTACTACTAATACTATTACTATTACAACTACTATTACTACTGCTACTATTGTTTCTTCTACTACTAGTAGTACTACTATTGCTACTACAACTGCTACTTCGCTACTACTGCTACTACTAGGGCTACCACTACAACAACAACAAATACTACTACTTCTTCTATAATAAAAACAACTAATACTATTACTACTATAATAACTACTGCTACTTCTACTACTACTTCTACTCCTACATCCTCTAGTACTACTACTACTACTACTACTACTATTACTAATACTACTAAAATAACTACTACTACTACTACAAATAGAACTAATACTAATACTACTACAACTACAGCTACTGCAAATACTACAAATACTACTACTACCACGACTACTTCTACTCTGACTACCAATACTACTGGTACTACTACCACCACTACTACTAATACACCTGCACTACTATTACAATGACTATTAATACTCTACTACTACTACCACTACTATTACTACTACTACTACAACTACTATAGTACTACTACAACTACTTCTACACTACTACTACTATTGCTCATACTACTATTACTACTACTATTGCTTCTACTCGTGCTGCTATGGCTACAACAACTCATGCTACTACTTTAACTCTGACTCCTAAAACTACTCCTACAGCTACTACTACTACTAGCACTAAAGTAGCGGTAGTATTAGTAGTTATTATAGTATAAGTAGTAGTAGTCATGGTAGGAGTAGTGGTAGGATTGGGACCTGGCATAGGAGTAGTAGTAGTGGTAGTAGTAGTAATAATAGCAACATTAGTAGTAGTTGTACTAGTTGTAGTAGTAGGGATAGTTATAGTGGTAATAGTTATTGTAGCAGCAGGAGTAGTAGTAGGAGTAGGATTAGGAGTAGTAGTAGTAGTATTCGCAATAGTAGTAGGAGTAGTAGTGGCCGTAGTAGCATGAATAGTTGTAGTAGTAAGTGTAGCAGTTGTAGCAGTAGTAGTAGTCATAGTAGGAGTAGCAGAAGTAGTATGAGTTGTAGATGTGGTAGTAGTGGTAATAGCAGTAGTAGTTCTAATAGTAGTATTACTAGATGTAGTATGAGTAGTAATAGTAGTAGTAGTATTAGTAAAAGTAATAGAAGTGGTAGTACTAGTAGTATTTGTAGTAGTAATAGGAGTAGTAATCACAGTAGTATTAGTGGTGATAGTAGTAGTAGTACTAGTTGTAGTATTAGTAGTAGTTGTAGTAGTAATAGGAGCAGTAGCAATAGTATTAGTAATTGGTATAGAGATTATAGTAGTACTAGTTGCCATTGTTGTAGTGGTGGTGGTGGTAGTAGTAGTAGTAGTAGTAATAGTGGTAGTAGTAGTAGTGGTAGCAATAGTAGTAGCAATAGTAGTAATAGTAGTAGAAGTTGGAACAATGGTAGTAGTATGAGAGAAAGTGGCAGTAGTAGTGGTTGTAGTACTAGTAATGGTAGAAGCTGTAGTAGTTGTTGAAGTAATAATAGTGGTAGCAGAAGTAGTAGTAGTAGGAGATGTTGCAGTAGTTATAGTAGTAGTAAGAATAGCAATAATAGTGGTTGTAGTTGTTGTTGTAGTAGTAGCAGTTTTAGTAGCTGTAGTAGTACTAGTAGTAGTTATTGTTGTCGCAGTAGTATTACTAGTAATAGTAGAAGTAGCAGTCCAAGTATAGTAGAAGTAGCAGTAGTGTAGCAGTACTAGTGGCAGTAGCAATTATAGTAGCAGAAGTAGTGGCAGTAGTAGTGGCAGTAGTAGCAGTAGTAGAAGCGTTAGTAGTTTATAGAATAGTAGTAGTAGTAGTAGTAGTAGCAATAGCAATAGTTATAGTAGTAGCAGTAGTGCTAGAAATAGTTATAGCAGTAGCTGAAGTACTAATAGTAGTAGTAGCAGTTGTAATAGTGGTGTTATCACTAATTGTAGTAGTAATAGTAGCAATAGCAATTGTAGTAGTAGTAGCAATAGCAATGGTCATAAAAGTGGTAGTAATTATGTGGTAGTAGTACTAGTAGTAGTAATTATTGCAAAAGTAGCAGACGTAGAAGCGGTAGAAGTAGAAGTAGCAGACATTGTAATAGCAGCAATATTAGTAGTAGTAGTTATAGTAGTAGTAACAGCAACAACAACAAAAGCAATAGTTCTATTAGTAGTTGTAGCAACAGTAGCCGCAGTAGTAACAGGAGTTGAAGCTGCAATAGTAGTAATAGTACTATTAATAGTGGTAGACACAGTACTACTAGTAGTATTAGTTGTAGTAGTAACAGTAGCAACAGCGCACTAGTAGCAGTATTAGTAGTAGTGACAACAGCAGCGGTAGTAGTAGTAGCAGCAGCAGGAGCTGTAGTAGTAGTAGTAGTAGTATTAGCAGCAGTAGTAGTAGTTGTTGTGGATGTAGCAGTAGTAGTAGTAGTAGTAGTAGTAGTAGTAGTAGTAGTAGTAGTAGCGGTAGTAGCAGTAGTGGTCATATCAGCAGCAACTGTGGTAGAAGAAGTAATAGCAGTAGTAGTAGCAGCAGCAGTAGTACTACTACTAGTAGTGGTTGTTGTAGTAGTAGTATTAGCCATAGTAGTACTAGTAGTATTAGTTGTAGTAGCATAAATAGTAGTAATAGTAGTAGTAGCCATAGTAGTAGCAGTAGTATTAGGAGCAGGAGAGGTAGTTGTTGATGTAGTAGCAGTATTAAAAGTGATAACAATAGCAACAGCAGCAGTTATAGTAGTAGTTGTTGCATTAGTTGTAGAAGTAGTAGTAGTATGAGTAGTAATAGTAGTAGTAGCAGTAGCGGTAGCAGTAGTGGCTTTAGTAGCAGTAGTAGTATTAGTAGTAATAGCAATAGTCACAGTAGCAGTAGTAGTTGGCATAGTACTAGCTGTAGTAGCTGTGGTTGTTACTATAGGAGTTGTAGTAGCAGTTGTAGTAGGAGAAGTAGTTGTAGTAGTAGCAGTAGTTGCAGAAGTAGTAGTAGTAGTAGTAATAGTAATAGTAGTAATAGTAGTCGTAGCAGTTGCAATAGTCATAGAGTAGTAGTAGTAGTGGCAGTTATACTAGTAGTAATAGTCAAAGCAAAAGTAGTAGCTATAGTACAAGTAATAGGAGAATTAGAAGCACTAGTAGTAGTAGTAGCAGTCCAAGTAGTAGCAGTACTAGTAGTAGTAGGAGTAGTACCAGCAGCAACAGCAACAGTAGTAGCAACAGCAATAATAGTAGTAGTAGTGGTAGCAGTAGCAGCAATAGTAGCAGTAGTTGATGCTACAGTAGTAGTAGTAGTAGTATTAGTTGTGGTTGCCCCAGTACTAGTAGTAGTGATAGCAGCAGCCGTAGTGGTAGTAGTAGTAGTACTAGAAGCAGCATCAGTAGTAGTAGTAGTAGCAACAGCATTACTAGTCAAGGTTGTTGTATTAGGAGTAGCAATAGCATTAATTGTGGTAGCAGCGGCAGTAGTAGTTATGGGTAGTAGCAGCAGCAGCTGTAGTAGAAGAAGTAGAAGCAATTCTAGTTGTAACAGGTATAGCAGTAGTAGCAGTAGCAGTAGCAGTAGTAGTAGTATTAGTTTTAGTAGTGGTAGAAGTAGGAGTTCTAGTAGTAGTTATAGTAGTAGTAGGAGCTATAGTAGTAGCTATAGTAGTAGTAGTAGTAGTAGTAGTAGTAGTAGTTGAAGAAGTAGCAGTAGTAGTAGCGACAATAATAATAATAGTAGTAGCAGCAGCAATAACAATTGTAGTAATAGTAGTAGGAGCAGTAGTAGTAGAATTAGCGGTAGTTGTTGTTGTAGTAGTAGAAGTAGTAGTTGCAGTATGTGAATTAGTAGTAGTGGTAGTGGTAGCAATAATAGGAGTAGTTGTAGCCATAGTAGAAGTAGTAATTATTATTATTGTGGTAGAAGTAGTAATACTAGCATTACTAGTAGTAGCAGTAGCAATAGTAGTAGTAGTTGTTGTAGTTGCCGTAGTAGTGGTACTATTGGTAGTAGTATTAGCAGCAGTAGTCATATTTGTAGTAGTAGCAATAGCAGTAGCAGTTGCCGAAGTGGTTGTAGTAGTAGTAGTAGAAGTAATAGTAGTAGTAGTAGAAGTAGTAGTATTAGTAATTGTATTAGAAGTAGTTGAAGTAGTAGCAGTTGTAGTAGTAGTGGAAGCAGTAGCAGTTGTAGTAGTAGTGGAAGTATTTGCAGTTGTAGCAGAAGTAGTAGTAGTAGTAGTAGTAATAGGAGTAGTAGTAGTAGTAGTAGTAGTACTAGTAGTAGTAGGAGAACTAATAGCAGTAGTAGAAGTAACAATACATGTAGCAACCAAAGTAGTAGCCGACGAAGCAGTAATACTAAGACTATTTGAGTAGTAGGAGTAGTAGTACTACTAGTACCAGTTGTAGTAACAACAGTAGCAGAAATAGCATTAGTTGCACTAATTGTAGTAGTTTGAGCACTAGTTGCATTAGTAGTAGTAGTAGTAGTGCAGCAGCAGTAGTAGTTGTAGTATTAGTAATAATTGTTGTAGTAGTAGTAGTAGTTGTAGTAGTAGTAGTAGTAGTAGTACTAGTGGCAATAGCATTAGTAATGGTAGTCATAGTAGCAGCAGCAGTAGTAGTTGCTTCAGTAGTAATATTAGTTTTAATAGTAGTAGTAGGAGTAGTAGTAGTAGCAGCAGTAGTTGTCATAGTAGTCGGAGGGGAAGTAGAAGTAGTAGTAGTACTAATAGTTGAAGTAGTAGTAATTGTTGTTGTTGTTGTTATAGTAGTGGTAATAATAGTAGTAGTAGTAGTAGTAGTAGTAGTAGTAGTAGTAGTAGTAATAGTTGTAATAGTAGTAGTATTGTACTAGTGATAGAGGTAGTGGTAGTTGCAGTAGTTGTTGTTGTAGTGTAGTAGTAGCTATAGTAGTAGAAGTATAGGTCGTAGTATTAGTGGTAGTAGTTGTTGTAGTCGTTGTACTAGTAGTTGTAGTAGCAGTAGCAGTAGTGGTAGTAGTAGTTTTTGTTGTAGTACTAGTAGCAGCAGTAGTAATAGGAGTTGTAGGAGTATTAGTAGTGGAAGTATTGCTAGTAGTGGAAGTAGAAGTAGCAGCAGCAGTAGTAGGAGTAATAGCAGTAGTAGTACTAGTACTAGCTGTAGTAGCAGTAGTGGAAGTAATAGTTATGGTACTAGTAGTCTTATTAGCTGGAACAGTAGAGGTATAGTGGTTGTTGTAGTTGTAGTAGTACTAGAAGCAGTAGTAGTTGTAGTAGTAGTAGTGGTAGCTGTAGTAGTAGTAGCAGTAGTAGTAGTAGCAATAATAGTAGTAGCTGTAGCAAAATCAATAGTGGTAGTAGTTGTAGTAGTAGTAGCATTACTAGCAGTTGTTGTTGTGGTAGCAGTAGCAGCAGTAGTGGCAGTAGTAGTTGTTATAGTTGTAGTCATTGTTGCAGTAGAAGTAGTCGTTGTAATAGTCGTAGTTGTAATAGTTATAGTTGTAGAAGTATTAGTAGTAGGAGAAGAAGTAGTAGTAGCG
>RXID01015624.1:88030-200530 GCA_005019695.1 Trichopus zeylanicus subsp. travancoricus | reverse complement strand
ATTATAGTAGCAGAAATAAAAGTCGTAGCATTAGTAGCAGTAACTGTAGTAGTATTAGTAGGAGTTGCAATTGTAGTTGCAGCAAAAGTACTAGTAGTGGTATTTGTTGCAGAAGTTGCAGTGGTGGTAGTAGAAGTTGTTGTAGTAGACGCAATAGTAGTGTAATAGTAGTACCAGATGTAGTATTTGTAGTAGTAGTAATAGCGGTAGTAGTAGTAGTAGTAGCAACAGCAGTAGTAGTGGTAGTAATAGGAGTAGCAACAGTAGTAGTAGGAACAGCAGTAGCTGGGGTAGTAGTAGTGGCACTAGTAGTAGCTATAGTAGTAGCAGAAGTACCAGTAGTAGCTGTTGTTCTAGTAGTAGTAGTAGTAGCATAAGTAGTAGCAATAGTAATTCTAGTAGGAGAAGTATAAGTAGTAGCAGAAGTAGAAGCACTTATAGTAGGAATATTAGTAGTATCAGCTGCAGCAGCAGTAGTAGCAACAGTGAAAGTAGTACTAGTAGTCGTAGAAGTTGTAGTAGCAGTAGTTGTAGAATTGTAGAAGTAGTAATAGTAGTAGTTATAGCAGTAGTTGCTGAAGCAGTAGCAATAGAAGTAGGAGTAGCAGTAGTAGTGGTAGTGGTATTTGTAGCAGTAGCAGAAGAAGTACTAGTAGTTGTAACAGAAGGTGTAGTAGTAGTAGCTGCAGCATTAGTACTAGTAGTAGTAGTAGTAGTAGCAGCAGTAGTAGTACTAGTATTAGAAGTTGTGGTAATAGTTGGAATAGTAGTAGCGGCAGTAATAGTAGCAGTAGCAGCAGTAGCAGTAGTAGTAGTAGTAATATTAGTAGCATTTGACGTAGTCACAGCAGTAGTCTTAGTAGCAGTAGTAGTAATATTAGTAGTTGTAGCAGTAGCAGCAGTAGTATCAGTAGTAGTAGTAACAGTCGTAGCTGCAGTAGCAATAATAGTATTAGGAATAGTAGTAATGGTGGTAGAAGTAGTTGTAGTTGTAGTAGTTGTTGTAGAAGTAGTAGTTTTGTTAGCAATAGTAGAAATAAGTAGAAATAGTTTTGTTAGCAATAGTAGCAATAGTAGAAGAAATAAGAGCTATAGTAGAAATAATTGGAGAAGTAGCAGTAGCAGCAACAACAACAGTAGCAGTAGTAGTAGTAATAGTATTAGTAACAGTAGTAGTAGTAGTAGTAAGAGTAGTAGTAGCAAAAACAGAAGTAGCAGTAGGAGCAGTTGTAGTAATAGTAGTAGTAGAAATAATAGTAGTAGTTGCAGTAGTAGTGGTGGTATTAGTTGTAGAAGCCGTAGCAGCAGCAACAACAACAACAATGGTAGTAGTAGTAGAATCAGTAGTAGCAGCTGCAGCAGTAGTGGCAAAAGTAGTAGCAGTAATAGTAGTAGTAGTAGCCATGGCAGTAGCAGCAGCAGCCGTAGTCGTAGTAGTAGTAGTATTGCTAGTAATAGTGTTAGTAGCAGCCGTAGAGGTTACAGTAGAAGTAGTAGTTGGAAAAGAAGTACTAGTGGTAGTAGTAGTTGCAGCAGCTGCAACGACAGTTGTAGAAGTTTTTGTAATTCAAGTTGTATTAGAAGTAGTAGAAGTACTAGTGGTAGTAGAAGAAGTAGTAGTAGTATCGGAAGTAGCAGCAGCAGCTGTGGTAGTAGTGGTAGTAGCAGTCATAGTAGTAGTAGTAATAACAGCAACAATAGTAGTAGCAAAAGTTCTAATAGTAGTTGTAGTGGTAGTAGTAGTAGCAGCATTAGTAGTACCCATAGTCTTAGTAGTTGTTGTATTAGCAGTAGTAGTGGTAGCAGTAGTAGCAGCAACAGGAGCAATTGCAGTGGTAGTAGTCGTACTAGTAGTTGTAGTAGTAGCAGCATCAAAGGTAGCAATAGTAGTAGTTGTAGCAGAAGCAGTATTAGTAGTAGTACCAGTAGTAGTAGTGGTATTAGTAGCAGAAGCAGTATTAGTAGCTCCAATAGTAGTAATAGTAATAGTAGTATTAGTAGTAATAGTTACCGTAATAGTAGTAATAGTAGTAGTAGCAGCAGTAGTAGTAGTGGTAGGAGGAGTAGCAGTAGTAGTAGGCATTGGTGTAGGAGAAGTTATAGTAGTAGGTGTAGTAGTAGTATTAGCTATAATTGCAAGAACAGAAATAGTAGTTGTAGCAGCCGTAGCAATAGTAGTGGCAGTAGTAGTAGTTGTTGTAGTAGCAGTAGTAGTAGTGGTAGTAGTAGTTGTATTAGTTGTTGTAGTAGTAGCAGTAGTAGCTAGCAATGTAAAGCAGATGCTAAAGCAGATGTGATGTAAAGCAGATGCCCCCTTATCGCATTTGCGTGTATGGTGATGAGACGGCGTTCTCATCCAACCCCTTTCCTCAATTATAAAAGCCCTCGGGGTCATCAAGGAATGACATCGAGGAACTTACCAAAAATTTCTCTTCCTTCTCTGCTTCGTTTTCTTCTTCTGTTCTTCGGTTCTTCTCATACACCTGCTCTACACCCCTAAATCTCCACCCTGGTATCAGAGCTTAGTTCCTTGCCTGGTGTATCCCACCGCCATAGCTGAGTAAACACCTTCTTTCTGGGTACTCATCGGGGATGTGTGTGACGGTTTCTGACCTTATGGCCGTTGATAACCAGACCATAGCATGCCGAAAAATCCTGGATTGACCCCTCGGGTGGCACAGAGGCTTGACCTAGTAAGTCCACCGCAAGGTCAATATTGGGAGAGAAGTAGGTATTTGTTGTCTTGGTAAGGCAAGACTCAGGCATTCCTTACGCCGATCACGGTGTCTGCAGTGCAAAAGGCCGCAGTGCGCATAAATCTGCAAGGGGCAGTAGCTGCCAGTCGGATGAGCATGACAGATACACGTGTGAGCGTCTAGTGTTCTCATAGCTCTTGTTTATTGTTCGATATGGTTGGATTGATACCTCACACTCGAAACCCAAAGTACCTAGATTGATCTCATCCATTATCATCAAACCACCCAATGAATGAACACCTTTCTTCCGGCCAAAGCACCATCCACATACCAAGAAGCTTTACAAGCTGTTGAGCTCATACAGCACCCAGCAGTTGGGTTCATCAAACCCAGTGATTGTCCAAGTGTTGTAGCCCAAAATATAGCCATTATCATGCAAAATAATACCCAAATCCAGCTTTTAGTCCAAATTGCCGACACCTTGCGGCATCTCCAAGCCGAGATCCACGCCCTCAGAAAGAAGCAAAAGAAGAGTGACAGTCCAATCCTCCCAGAGTCCCTACTCACAAAGCTAGAGAATCTGTCCCTCCATCCAAAAACCAGGCCTCCCGAACCACACAGGAAACTCCTTGTCTTTAAGGACCCCTTACTCATTCTGCAGGAGGAACAGGCAAAGCTGAATGGCAGCGGCGGTATCTCAAATCGCGCTAGAACAAGCGCCTCAACCCCTGGTCGAGGACCAAATTCGGGGGTATAGGCGTAATCAGCGACGCCTTTACAGTGCACAACAAGCAACACGGTGGATAGTCTGTCGTTTAACTGGGCAACCTACCCCTCAACATGTCCTAGAATAGCAACTGGACCCTTAGGAACAATTGCGCTTATCCCTGCGTGAGTGCGCAGCCATAGCTCCAGCGGAGGTTCTCTATCATTCTAGAGTAGATGATGAGCACCACCGAGTATACATCCACCGCTCGGAGGAGTCCCTCAGTTGCGTCGGGGATGCACAGGTGGACCGGAACTTCATCCAAGAAGACAGCTACCAATAGCTACGAAAAAGTGGTATGAAGTTCATACACCTTGGTGTTATGCAGGTACGACTGCAGGTGCTCCATCGATACGCAGAAGGAACATTGGCGCTTGTCGTGTTCCGAGACAACCGGTGGCAGGGTGATAAAGCATTAATTGCCACCATGGAAGTTGATCTTACACAGGGGAGCCAATTGGTTTATATTATCCCTGATATGATGCTTACTATTGGAGATTTTTTTAGAAATATTCAAATCTCCATCCTTAGTCGGGGATATGATACCTGGCACCATGGTGAGGCCAACTTGCTGGTAACCAGAGGGCTAATTGGGAGGCTATCGAACACTCCAAACGTGGCTTTTGCTTACGAGGTCTTAGGAGTCATTGATTACCTGGCAAGTCACGGTGTTCATGCTCTCCCTGGGAAACGGTACTCGGCGGCACAGCTGTGTGGGATAGGTTGGCTTCTGAAACCCTCTCAAGTCCCGCCTGTCCTGACACCCACCGAGGTGTCCAGCCAGACGCTCTTAGATGGGCGGATCTCACTGAGCTTCAACCGGTACGCCTCGCTTCCTAACACCACCGAGGATGATGAACTTGTTGCCATCCTCACTCAGGTTGAGGCTCCGGAGGAAGTTTGGGACACCCTGGGTGAACCCAGCGGAAAGTACGATTACTATGTCCGGTATTCCGCTCCTCCGTCCTTCTTCGCGCCTTTTCCTATCACATCAACGGGATGGGACAATCCGGAGGCTGATCCACCAGAATAACAACCTACCCTCACAACCGGATGTGAGCAGTCTAAGCCGGCTCATCCCGCTCCTCGGAAGGTGATGCCAGCTAAGAAGTGGCGACGCTGCTTTGCCCAACGACAATCAGCAACCGGGCATCTTGTGTTGCGACCCAAAGGACGGGGAGACCAGAATCCAACTTGCGGAACCCATGTAGGAGATACACGCCTAGGGGCCTCTGTACTCCGGTCCATGGTACCTCTGCAGGAAGGAACTGGAGACAACACCCACCTTCTAGCCACATGGCGTCTAACCAACCAAGAAGGCAACTTTGACACTGAAAATGACCCAGATGAGTGTTGTGAGTACCTGCAATATTATACTTGTTTGGGCGACACCGAACTCATTGCCACTTTAGCAGCAGAAGAAGACTGGGGCATGGAATATCCCCAGCGGGCACCACCGGCACCACCCCAACGAGCAAAGCCGACGGAACGGCTTTGTTCCTCCTCAATTGTCTTTGAATACAGGCCCCCAGTGGACACAACCATGGGCCCTGTTAATTATCCCCCAGCGGCAAGACCTACTAAACCCGGTCCAAGCCAAGGACCCATTTTTGGAAGCTATCAACCCAAGGGTCTGAGGTTTAAAGCCGGAAAAACCTCAGAATGGTGGAATCTCCCTTCTGGCCAGCAGCAATCTGGGGCTATCTTTGTTATGCCCCCCCAGATTAGGCAATTCAATGATGTTTTCATGAGTTGGGAGTCCATCACAAAAAATACCGTTGCTTTACAGGGTTTCACAGATTCACAGACAAAGGCTGAGTTTATTGAAAATCTGCTTGGGGAATCTGAGAAGCTCGCTTGGATCTAGTGGCGGATGGCCTACCCCATGGAATACCAACACCTATTGGATCATGCAGATGGTGCTGACCGTACACAGACCATCCTCTCACAAATTTGGACCATCTTCGCCCTGGAAGATCCCTACCAAGGCTCGACAATGATGCAAGAGGAAGCCTACAGGGATCTGGAACGATTGTCCTGCCAAAATTTGTGGGATATCATTCCTTTTCTTAATGAATACATGCAGGTAGCATCTCGGACTGGCCGGTTATTCACTGGCCCAGAACTTTCAAAAAAACTCTAGTTAAAAGTGCCTGGCTCCATTGGCAAAAAAATCAAAGCAGCTTTTGAAGCCAAACATCCAGGTAATACTATCAGAGTCTATCCTCGAGTCCTATTTACTTACAAGTACCTGGAGCAAGCATGCAGAAAAGCAGCCTTCACCCGGGCCCTCAAGGATTTGTCGTTCTGCCATGACATTCCAATCCCAGGGTACTATCAGCGACCTCGACGGAAGTTTGGTGTTCGGCGGTCGACAACCTACAAAGGGAAGCCCCACCCTTCGCATGCTCACATCGAAAAGAAGAAACACCTCATTCGCAATAGGAGGTGTCGATGCTTTCTCTGCAGGGAAGAGGGACATTTTGCCCGAGAATGCCCCAATGAGCGACGCAACGTCAAGTGTGTCGCCATGTTTGAACAGCTTGACCTCCCAGAAGATTGCGAAATTGTGTCCGTCCAAGAAGGCGATGATCCTAGTGATGCCATCTATAGCATTTCGGAAGGAGAGGAGGACACGGCAGTCTTGCAGGAGGAAAAGATTTTTATGTTTCGGGAAGACGCCCGGACCTGGTGGATTGGCCCTACAGGGGGCTACCGCGCCATGGTCCGAGTATCACAATAGCAGTACGAGTGTAGCCATACTTGGGACCAGAATCATGATGTGCCTGATGCCTACGGACAGTGCTATTGTTGCGAGGTGCCTTCCCAGAAGCGCTACGACATGCACTGCCCGATCTGCAAGCTCACAGTCTGTGGTAGATGCAGCTCATACTACTTTAACAAACGAATTCCAGTGGCCCAGACATCCCTTCCAAGGTATGATTTCGATGATTTATTGCTTGAACAACAAAATTACATATCTGCTTGTGAAAGGGAAAAGCAGCAGTTACAACAGCAGCTATCCCTTGCCCAAGAGGAGGGGGCGGACCTCCAACAACGCCTCCTTCTTGATCAGAAGGAAAGCCATCATTGGCAACATGAATCTGAACACTGGAAGCTAAAGTACAAGGAGCTCCAAGATGCCACCATGGAACTTGACCGCATGGTGCTCGAGCGGCTTGACCTGCAAAAGGAAATACAAAAGCTCCACCAAGAGAAAGGAGCACTCAAACTACAGCAGCAAGAGGAGGAGCCGGCAGATGCCGACGACCTTAACATCTTTCTCGTTGACACTAATCAACGACTCCTCTCTGCTGAGATGCAGGTAACCCCACCACCCCGGCGGACGAAGAATATGCTCTACAACCTCAAGGTGAAGTTCAACATTCCCCATGTTATGCCATTCGAAGTAAATGCAATCCATGGTACTGGGGCGACAACCTGCTGTATTGACCAAGGAGCACTCCTGTCAGTGCCCTGGAGGACAACCCTTTCTTAGTCCACTTCAGTGGCATTAACTCCCGCACATCAACCAACAAGAAGCTTAAATTTGGCCGCATGTTGATAGGGGAAAACGGCTTTCGGATCCCTTACACTTATGCCTTCCCGATGAAGTTGGGAGAGGATATCCAGATGATCCTTGGCTGTAACTTCATCCGTGACATGCAAGGCGGTGTCCGCATCGAAGAAAATACGGTTACGTTCTACAAAAACGTGACCACGATTCATACTCTCCCATCTGTGCTAACTGCAGCAGCTATTGAAGAGTTGGACTTAGATGAGGATGAGTACATACAAATACAGGAGCTCGTGTAGTATGCAACGGACCAACAGCCATCACGAAGCTTCACCAGTAGCGTCGGTTCCTTGCTTGATGAACTCCGACGCCAAGGGTACATCGGAGAGGACCCACTAAAGTACTGGTCCAAAAACCAGGTACTATGCCACCTGGACATCAAGAACCCGGATTTCACCATCGAAGACCGGCCCTTAAAGCACATTACACTACAAGCCAAGGCTACGTATGCAAAACATGTGAAAGCACTTCTGGATCTTGGCATTATTCACCCCAGCAAAAGCCGGCATCGCACTACTGCCATCATTGTGAACTCCGGCACCACAGTTGATCCCCGTACGGGCCAGGAGATCAAAGGCAAAGAACGGATGGTCTTCAACTACCGGCGCCTAAATGATCTCACCAACAAGGATCAATACAGCCTGCCCGGGATCAACACCATCCTACGGAAGGTAAGCAGAAGCCGCATATACTCCAAATTTGACCTAAAATCTAGTTTTCATCAAGTGGCTATGCATCCCGCCTCCGTAGAATGGATGGCATTCTGGGTGCCAGAAGGCCTCTATGAGTGGCTCGTAATGCCTTTTGGCCTCAAAAATCCACCTGTCGTGTTCCAGCGCAAGATGGACAATTGCTTCAAGTGGACTGAAGACTTTATTGCAGTCTATATTGATGACATCCCGGTGTTCTCTTCCTCTGAATTGGAACATGAACAACATCTGCGGGTCATGCTCCAGATTTGCCAAACCAATGGGCTAATCCTTAGCCCAACCAAAATGAAGCTAGCAGTCTTAGAAGTGGAATTCTTAGGGGCAGTACTCGGCAATCAACAAATCAAGCTGCAGCCCCACATCATCAGAAAGATTGCAGACTTCCAAGAACAGGAACTGACTACCACAAAAGGCCTCCAAGCCTGGATCAAAATCTTGAACTATGCCCGAAGCTATATCCCTAATTTGGGAACTCTACTCGGGCCACTCTATGCATAGACAAGTCCTACGGGAGAGAAGCACTGGAACTCCCAAGACTGGGACTTAGTCGCTAAGATCAAGGCCTTGGTACAAAAGCTGTCGGATCTCAAACTCCCACCAGAAGCCAGCTATATCATCCTCGAGACCGACGGCTGCATGATGGGATTGGGTGGCATATGCAAATGGAAGCCCCAAAAATATGACCCAAAATCCATGGAGAAGGTATGTACCTATGCAAGCGACAGGTTCCACCCGATCAAATCTACTATTGATGCGGAACTATATGCCGTCATGAATACGCTAGAAGCACTCAAAATCTACTACCTGGATAAGGCTGACCAAACTATTCGAATTGACTGTCAAGCAATTATTAGCTTCTTCAATAAGTCGGCCAACAATAAGCCTTCTCGCATACGCTGGGTTGCCTTCATCGACTACATTATCGGCATGGGACTCGCCATCCAATTTGAGCACATCAGCGGAGAGGATAACCAGCTGGCGGATACTCTCTCCTACTTAATTACTTCTCTTGTCATTTCAGGATGGCCTGCACCCGAAACCTTGGAAGGTCTCAGCCTCGTAGCAACCTGATTACAGGAGGCTCACCAGACACCCTCTCAGGAGGCGAAGAAGGAGCACCTGGCGACAGCTCAAGCCTTGTGCTACAATATGAATCACAGCTACAGCTCCTACAGAACCTCCCCATGTCCCTTGATACCTATGATGGCATCAGACGACGGCTCCAACAGCTTCAACGGCAGAGTGCCCAGGAAGCACTTGCAGCCGTTCGATAATTTTGTGACCTACACGCCCTCAAGCTAACCGAAGCCACAAAGCACGCGAGGCGCAAAACCACAGGCAATTTCTGGGCCCAGTGGCATCCTATTGTCACTCAGATCGATATTAAGCTTGAAACAACAGTCAAACTCACAACTGACGCAGCTCAATGACTGCCAGCTTTCATGTTCTGAGCACAATCGGGCTAGCTTGCGCAGGAAGAACTGCGGGAAAGGAAGATGCAAAGGCAAGGGAATAAAGGAAAGTAGACGTGACATAAAGTAGATGTGTGTGAGATAAAGTAAAGTAGATGCTAAAGAAGATGTGATGTAAAGCAGATGCTAAAGCAGATGTGATGTAAAGCAGATGCCCCCTTATCGCATTTGCGTGTATGGCGATGAGACAACATTCTCATCCAACCCCTTTCCTCAGTTATAAAAGCCCTCGGGGTCATCAAGGAATGACATCGAGGAACTTACCAAAAATGTCTCTTCCTTCTCTGCTTCATTTTCTTCTTCTGTTCTTCAGTTCTTGCCCATGGTTTTGCGGCTCGCGCGCTTTGTGGCTTCGGTTAGCTTGAGGTCGTGTAGGTCACGAAATTATCGAACGCCCACAAGTGTTTCCTGGGCACTCTGCTATTCAAGCTATCGGAGCCGTCGTCTGATGGCGTCATAGGTATCAAGGGACATGGGGAGGTTCTGTAGGAGCTGTAGCTGTGATTCATATTGTAGCACAAGGCTTGAGCTATCGCCAGGTGCTACTTCTTCGCCTCCTGAGAGGGTGTCTGGTGAGCCTCCTATAATCGGGTTGCTACGAAGCTGAGACCTTCCAAGGTTTCGGGTGCAGGCCATCCTGAAATGACAAGAGAAGTAATTAAGCGGGAGAGGGTATCCGCCAGCTAGTTATCCTCTCTGCTGATGTGCTCAAATTGGATGGCGAGTCCCATGCCGGTAATGTAGTCGGTGAAGGCAAGCCAGCATACGCGGGAAGGCTTATTGTTGGCCGACTTGTTGAAGAAGCTAATAATTGCTTGACAGTCGATTCGAATAGTTAGGTCAGCCTTATCCAAGTAGTAGATTTTGAGTGCTTCCACTTATTCATGACGGCATATAGTTCTGCATCAATAGTAGATTTGATCGGGTGGAACCTGCCGCTTGCATAGGCACATACCTTCTCCATGGATTTCGGGTCATATTTTTGGGGCTTCCATTTGCATATGCCGCCCCATCCCGTCATGCAGCCGTCGGTCTTGAGGATCATATAGCTGGCTTCTGGTGGGAGTTCGAGATCCGGCAGATTTTGTACGAAGGCCTTGATCTTAGCGACTAAGTCCCAGTCTTGGGACTTCCAGCGCTTCTCTCCCGTAGGACTTGTCTTTGCATAGAGTGGCCCGAGTAGAGTTCCCAGATTTGGGATATAGCTTCGGGCGTAGTTCAAGATTCTGAGCCAGGCTCGGAGGCCTTTTGTGGTAGTCAGTTCCTGTTCTTGGAAGTCTACAATCTTTTTGATGATGTGGGGCTGCAGCTTGATTGGTTGATTGCCGAGTACTGCCCCTAAGAATTCCACTTCTGAGACTGCTAGCTTTATTTTGGTTGGGCTCGGGATTAACCCACTGGTTTGGCAAATATGGAGCATGACCCACAGATGTTGTTCATGTTCCAATTTAGAGGAAGAGAAGACTAGGATGTCATCAATATAGACTGCAATAAAGTCTTCAGTCCCCTTGAAGCAATTATGCGTCTTGCGCTGGAACACGGCGGGTGCATTTTTGAGGCCAAAAGGCATTACGAGCCACTCATAGAGGCCTTCTGGCACCCAGAATGTCGTCCATTCTACGGAGCCGGGATGCATAGCCACTTGATGAAAACCAGATTTTAGGTCAAATTTGGAGTATATGCGGCTTTTGCTTACCTTCCGTAGGATGGTGTTGATCTCGGGCAGGCTGTATTGATCCTTGTTGGTGAGATCATTTAGGCGCCGGTAGTTGAAGACCATCCGTTCTTTACCTTTGATCTCCTGGCCCGTACGGGGATCAACTGTGGTGCCGGAGTTCACAATGATCGCAGTAGTGCGATGCCGGCTTTTGCTGGGGTGAATAATGCCAAGATCCATAAGTGCTTTCACATGTTTTGCATACGTAGCCTTGGCTTGCGGTGTAATGTGCTTTAAGGGCCGATCTTCGATGGTGAAATCCGGGTTCTTGATGTCCAGGTGGCATAGTACCTGGTTTTTGGACCAGTACTTTAGTGGGTACTCTCCAATGTACCCTTGGCGTCGGAGTTCATCAAGCAAGGGGCCGACGCTTCTGGTGAAGCGTCGTGATGGCTGTTGGTCTGTTACATACTGCACGAGCTCCTGTATTTGTATGTACTCATCCTCATCTAAGTCCAACTCTTCAATAGCTGCTGTAGTTGGCACAGATGGGAGAGTATGAATGGTGGTCACGTTTTTGTAGAACGTAACCGTATTTCCTTCGATGCAGACACCGCCTTGCATGTCACGGATGAAGTTACAGCCAAGGATCATTTGGATATCCTCTCCCAACTTCATCGGGAAGGCATAAGTGTAAGGGATCTGAAAGCCATTTTCCCCTATCAACATGCGGCCGAATTTAAGCTTGTTGTTGGCCGACGTGCGGGAGTTAATGCCACTGAGGTGGACTAAGAAAGGGTTGTCCTCCAGGGCGCTGACAGGAGCCGCTCCTTGGTCAATACAGCAGGTTGTCGCCCCTGTATCGAGGATTGCATTTACTTCAAATGGCATAACATGGGAAATGTCGAACTTCACCTTGAGTTTGTAAAGCATATTCTTCGTCCGCCGGGGTGGTGGTGTTACCTGCATCTCAGTAGAGAGGAGTCGTTGAGTAGTGTCAAGGAGAAAGACGTTAAGGTCGTCGGCATCTGCCGGCACCTCCTCTTGCTGCTGTAGTTTGAGTGCTCCTTTCTCTTGGTGGAGCTTTTGTATTTCCTTTTGCAGGTCAAGCCGCTTGAGCACCATGCAGTCAAGTTACATGGTGTCATCTTCGAGCTCCTTGTACTTTAGCTTCCAGTGTTCAGATTCATGTTGCCAATGATGGGTTTCCTTCTGAGCAAGAAGAAGGCGTTGTTGGAGGTCCGCCCCCTCCTCTTGGGCAAGGGATAGCTGCTGTTGCAACTGCCGCTTTTCCCTTTCACAAGCAGATATGTAATTTTGTTGTTCAAGCAATAAATCATTGGAATCATACCTTGGAAGGGATGTCTGGGCCACTAGAATTCGTTTGTTAAAGTAGTATGAGCTGAATCTGCCATAGACTGTGAGCTTGCAGATCGGGAAGTGCATGCCGTAGCGCTTCTGGGAAGGCGCCTGGCAATAATAGCACTGTTCGTTGGCATCAGGCACATCTTGATTCAGGTCCCAAGTACGGCTACACTCGTACTGCTGTTGTAATACTCGGACCATGGCGCGGTAGCCCCCTGTAGGGCCAATCCACCAGGTCCGATCGTCTTCCCGAAACATAAAAATCTTTTCCTCCTGCAAGACTGCCATGTCCTTCTCTCCTTCTGAAATGTTGTAGATGGCATCACTAGGATCATAGCCTTCTTGGACGGACACAATTTCGCAATCTTCTGGGAGGTCAAGCTGTTCAAACATGGCAACGCGCTTGACATTGTGTCGCTCATTGGGGCATTCTCGGGCAAAATGTCCCTCTTCTTCATAGAGAAAGCATCGACACCCCCTATTGCGGATGAGGTGTTTCTTCTTTTCGATGCGAGCTTGCGAAGGGTGGGGCTTCCATTTGTAGGTTGTCGACCGCCGAACACCAAACTTCCATCGGGGTCGCTGATAGTACACAGGGATTGGAATGTCGTGGCAGAACGACAAATCCTTGAGGGCCCGGGTGAAGGCTGCTTAGTAGTAATTGTAGTAGTAGTAGTTGGAGTACTAACAATAGGAGTAGTACTAGTAGTAGTAGTTGTATTAGTAGTAGTAGTAGTAAGAGCCGGAGCTGTAGTAGTAGTAGTGTTTGTTGAAGTTCTAGTAGTAAGTTGTAGTAGTAGCTATAGTTGTTGTAGTAGTTGGACTTGTAGTTGTGGTAGTAGTGGTAGGAGTGGTAGTAGAAGTTGTTGTACTAGTAGCGATAGTAGTAGTGGTAGCATTAGTCCAAGTAGGCATAGCAATAGCAGTAGTACTGCTAGTAGTAGTTGCACGAGTAGTAGTAATGGTTCTAGTAGTTGTAGTAGCGTTAGTAGTATTAGTAGTACTAGTAGTAATAGCTGCAGGAGTTGTTGGAGTCATAGAAGTGGAAATAGTAATTGCAGAGTAATAGTCATAATAGCAGTAGTTGTTGTTATTGTAATTATTGGAGTAGCAGCATCAGCAGCATTAGTAGTAGTAGTAGCGGAATTAGTAGTGGCTGTAGTAGTAGTAGTCATCATAGTAGTAGTACAGGGGTAGTAGTAATAGTAGTTGTAGTAGGCGAAGTAATAGTAGTAGTAGTAGTAGCGGCAATAGTAGCAGCAGCAGTAGTAGTAGTGATGCTAATTGTAGTTGTTGCAGTAGTAGTACAGGGGTAGTAGTAATAGTAGTTGTAGTAGGCGAAGTAATAGTAGTAGTAGTAGTAGCGGCAATAGTAGCAGCAGCATTAGTAGTAGTGATGCTAATTGTAGTTGTTGCAGTAGTAGTACGAGCAGCAATAGTAGCAACGGCAGTAGCAGCAGTAATACTAGTAGTAAAAATAAGAGTAGTAGTAGCAGTTGTACAAGAAGAGGAAGTGGTCGTATTAGTACAAGTAGCAGCAGCAGTAGTAGTAGTAGTAGCAGCAACAGTAGTTGTAGTAGTAGTAGTAATAGTAGTAGTAGTGGTAGTAGTAGTAGTAGTATTAGTATTAGTAGTAGTAGTAGCAGGAGTAGTAGTAGTAATAGTAGTGGTAGTAGTATTAGTAGTAGTCGTAGTAGTAGTAGTAGTAGTAATAGTAGTAGTAGTAGTAGTAGTAGTAGCATAGCAGTAGTGGTAGTAGTCCTAGTAGTAGTAGCAATACTAGTAGTAATAGGAGTAGTTGTAGTAGTAGTGTAGTAGAAGTAGCAGTAGCAGTAGTTATAGTAGTCATAGTTATAGTAGTAGCAGTAGAAGTAGTAGTAGTAGCAGGAGTAGTTGTAGTTGTTGTTGATGCTGTAGTCGTATTACTAGGATTCATAGTAGCAACAATAGTAGCAATTGTAGTAGTAGTAGTGGTAGTAGTATCAAATGAAGTAGAAGTAACAAGAAAAGTAGTAGTTGTAGAATAATGTTGTTGCAGAGTAGTAGTAGTAGTAGTAGATGATGTAGTAGTAGTAGTAGTAGCAGCAGCAGCAATAGCAGTAGTTGTAGATGTAGTAGTTATAATAGCAGGAATAGTAGTAGTAGAGGTAGTAGTAGCAGCAGTAGTAGCAGCAGTAGTATTAGTAGTAGTAGTATTAGTAATAGTAGTATTAGTAATAGTAGTAGCAGTAGCAATAGTAGCTGTTGTACTAGTCATGGAAGAAGTAGTGGTAGTAGTATCAGCAGTTGTTGTGGTAGTAAAAGGAGTGGTAGTAGTTTGAGTAGTAATATTAGCAATAGTAGTAGTAGTAACAGTAGTAGTAGCCATAATAGTAGCGGTAGTAGGAGTAGTAGTAGTTGTAATAGTCAGAGTAGTAGTAGTGGTATGAGTTGGAGTAGGAGTAGTAGTAGGAGTTGTTGTGGTACGAGGAGTAGGAGCAGTAGTAGGCATAGGTGTAGGAGAAGTTGTAGTAGTAGTGGTAGTGGTAGTATTAGCTATAGCAGCAACATCAGTAGTAGTAGTAGTAGTAGCAGCCGTGGCAGTAGCAGCAGTAGCGGTAACAGTGGTAGTAGTAGTAATAGTAGCTGTAGTAGGTGAAGTAGTAGTAGTACTAGTAGTAGCAGCAATAGCAGCAGCAGCAGTAGTATTATTAATACTAATTATAGTAGTTGCAGTAGTAGTACAAGCAGCAGTAGTAGCGACGACATGAGCAACAGTTATACTCGAAGTAGAAATAGGAGTAGTAGTAGCAATTGTACAAGAAATGGAAGTGGTCATATTAGTACTAGTAGCAGTAGTAGCAGCAACAGTAGTAATAGTAGTAGTAGTAGCAGTAGTTGTAGTAATAGTAGTTGTTGTAGTATTATTAGAAGTAGTAGTTGTTGTTGTTGTTATAGTAATAGTAGTGGTGGTGGTGGTGGTAGTACTACTAGTAGTAGTAGCAATACTGGTAGTAATCGGAGTAGTAGTGGTAGAAATTGTAGTAGTAGTGTAGTAGTAGTTGTAGTAGCAGTAGTAGAGGTTGTAGCAGTAATAGTTGTTGCTGTAGTCATAGTTCTAGTAGTAGAAGTAGAAGTGGTAGTAGTCATAATCTTAGTAGTGGTAGTAGTAGGAGTAGTTGAAGTTTTTGTTGATGTTGTAGTCATATTACTAGCAGTCGTAGTAGTAATAGTAGAAGCAGTTGTAGTAGTAGTAGAATAATGTTGTTGTAGCAATAGTAGTAGTAGTAGTTGTAGTAGCAGCAATAGTAGTAGTAGTAGTTGTAGTAGCAGTAGCAGCAGCAGCAGTAATAGTAGTAGTAATGATAGTAGTAGTTGTAGATGTAGTAGCTATAGTAGTAGTAGTATTAGTAGTGGTAGTTGTAGTGATAGTAGCAGCAACAACAGTAGTATTAGTAGTAGTGTTATTAGTAATGGTAGTATTAGTAGTAGTAGTAGCAGTAGTAGTAGCAGTTGTACTAGTCATGGAATTACTAATAGTAGTATCAGTAGCAATAGCAATAGTAGCAATAGTAGTAGTAGTAAAAAGAGTGGTAGTAGTTTGAGTAGTAACAGTAGCAATTGTAGTAGTAGTAGTAACAATAGTAGTAACTGTAGTAGCAGCTGTAGTTGGAGTAGTAGTAGTTGTAGTAGTTGGAGTAGTGGTAGGGGTGTGAGTTGGAGTAGGAATAGTAGTAGGAGTTGTAGTAGTAGAGGTAGGAGGAGTAGGAGTAGTAGTAGGCATAGGTGTAGGAGAAGTTGTAGTAGTAGGTGTAGTAGTAGTATTAGCTATAGCAGCAACACCAATAGTAGTTGTAGTAGTATTAGCTATAGCAGTAGCAGTAGTAGCAGTAGTTGTCGCAGTAGTAGTAGTAGGAGTAGAAGTAGTAGTAGCAGTAGTTGTTGTTGTTATTGTTGTAGTAGCAGTAGTTGTAGTGGTAGTCATAGTTATATTAGTAGTTGTAGTAGTAGCAGTAGTAGCTAGTAGTAGTAATGGTAGTAGTAATAGTGGGAGTAGTCGCAGTAGTAGTACTAGCAGTAGTTGTTGTATTGGTAGTAGTTGTAATAAGAGCTGGAGCAGTAGTAGTAGTAGCAGTGATAGTCGAAGCTATAGTAGTTGTAGTGCTAGTAGTAGCAGCAGTAGTAGCTGGTGTAGTGGTAGTGCTAGTAGTAGTAGTAGTAGTAGTAGTAGAAGTGGTAGTAGTACTCATAGAAGTCAAAGTAGCAGTAGTAGCTGTAGTAGTTGTAGTAGTTGGACTTGTAGTAGTATGGGGAGTAGTGGTATGAGTGGTAGTAGAAGTTGTTGCAGTAGTAGCGGTAGTAGTAGCAGTAATAGTATTAGTCGATGTAGGCGTAGCAATAGTAGTAGTTGCACTAGTAGTAGTAGTAGTGGTAATAGTAGTAGCAGTAGTAGTAGTAGTTGTTGTAGCAGTAATAGTATTAGTAGTTCTAGTTGCATAAGTAGTACTAGTTGTAGTAGCTGCAGGAGTTGTAGAGGTCATTGTTATTGTAGTAGTAGTCATAATGTAGTAGTCGTAGTAGTATTACTATTTGTTGTTGTTGTAGTAGTCAGAGTAGCGGCATCAACAACATTTGTTGCAGTAGTAGCAAAATTAGTAGTGGCAATATTAGTGTTAGTCATCATAGTAGTAGTATAGGAGTAGTTGTAACAGTAGTTGTAGTAGCCGAAGTAATAGTAGTAGTTGCACTAGTAGTAGTAGTAGTAATACTAATTGCTGAAGGTGCAGTAGTAGTACGAGTGGCAGCAGCAGCAGCAATAATACTAGTAGTAGAAATAGGAATAATAGTAGCAGTTGTGCAAGAAGTGGGAGTGGTTATATTAGTACTAGTAGCAGCAACAGCAATAGTTGTAGTAGTAGTAGTAATAGCAGTACTAGTAGTAGTACTAGTAGTAGTAGTAGCAGTAGTAGTAGCAATAGTAGTAGTAGTAGTAGTAGTAGTAGTAGTAGTAGCAGTAGTTGTATTAGTACTAGTAGTAATAGTAGTAGTAGTAGTAGAAATAGTAGTAGTTGTAGTAGTAGTGTAGTAGTAGTAGCAATAGTAGTAGTAAAGGTTGTAGCAATAGCGGTAGTTGCAGTAGTCATAGTTCTAGTAATAGCAATAGAAGTAGTTGTAGTCATAATCATAGTAGTAGTAGTAGCAGGAGTAGCTGTAGTTGTGATTGATGTTGTAGTCATAATACTAGCAGTCGTTGTAGTAATAGTAGTAGCAGTTGTAGTAGTAGTAGTGGAAGTAGTGGCAAATGAAGTAGCAGTAACAGGAAAAGTAGTAGTAGTAGTAGATGTTTTTGTAGCAATAGTAGTAGTAGTTGTTGTAGTAGTAGTAGTAGATGAAGTAATACTAGTAGTAGTAGTAGTAGTAGTAGCAATAGCAGTAGTTGTGGATTGTGGATGTAGTAGTTATAATAGCAAGAGTAGTAGTAGTAGTGGTAGTAGCAGCAGTAGTAGTAGCAACAGCAGCAGTAGTGTAGCAGTAGTGTAGCAGCAGCAGTAGTAGTAAGAGAAGTAGCAGTAGTGTAGTAGTAGTGTAGCAGTAGTGTAGCAGCAGTAGTAGCAGCAGCAGTAGCAGTAGTGTTAGTAGTATTAGTGTTAGTAATAGTTGTATTAGTAGTAGTAGCAGCAATAGTAGTAGTAGTAGTAGTAGTAGTAGTAGTAGTGGTAGTAGCAGCAGTAGTAGTAGCAACAGCAGCAGTAGTGTAGCAGTAGTGTAGCAGCAGCAGTAGTAGTAAGAGAAGTAGCAGTAGTATAGTAGTAGTGTAGCAGTAGTGGCAGCAGCAGTAGTAGCAGCAGCAGTAGCCGTAGTGTTAGTAGTAGTAGTGTTAGTAATAGTTGTATTAGTAGTAGTAGCAGCAATAGTAGTAGTAGTTGTACTAGTAATAGAAGTAGTAGTAGTATCAGTAGCAGCAGCAACAACAACAGCAGTAGTAGTAAGAGAAGTGATAGTAGTTTGAGTAGCAATAGTAGCAATAGTAGTAGTAGTAACAGTAGTAGTAGCCGTAGTAGCAGCAGTAGTCGGAGTAGTAGTAGTTGTTCTAGCAGTAGTAGTTGTAGTAGTCGTAGTTATGGTAGGCGTATGAGTTGCAGTAGGAGTAGTAGTGGGAGCAGGAGTTGTAGTAGTAGTATTAGTAGTAGTAGTTGTTGTAGTAGCTATTGTAATAGTAGTAGCAGCTGCCACAGAAGAAGTAGTAGTAGTAGCAATAGCTGCCGCCTCTATAGTAGTGGAATAGTAGTAGTAGTAGTAGCAGAAGCACTAGTAGTAGAAGTTGTATTATTAGTAGTAGTAGCAGAAGCACTAGTGGTAGTGGAAGTTGTTGTAGTAGTAGTTGTAGTAGTAATAATCGATGTAGGCGTAGCAATAGTTGTAGTATTACTAGTAGTAGTTGTAGGAGTAATAGTAGTGGTAATAGACGTAGTAGTAGCAATAGTTTTAGTTGTGATAGTAGTATTAGTAGTACTTCTTATAAAAGTAGTACTAGTAGTAGTAGCTGCAGGACTCATAGCAATCGTAGTAGTTGTAGTATTAGTTGTAGCATAGTAGTGGTGGTAGTAGTTGTTGTTGTTGTTGTTGTAGTCGGAGTAGTAGCATCAGCAGCATTAGTAGTAGTAGTAGAATTAGAAGTGGCAGTAGTAGTAGTGGTCATCGTAGTAGTAGTACTGGTAGTTGTAGTTGGCGAAGTAGTAGTAGTAGTTCTAGTGGTAGTAGCAGTAGTAGAAATACCAATTGTAGTAGTTGCAATAGTAGTACGAGTAACGCAGCAGCAGCGACAGCAAAAGCGGTAATACTAGTCGTTAAAAGAGTATTAGTAGCAGTTGTACAAGAAGTGGAAGTGGTCTATTAGTACCAGTAGCATATGCAGTAGTAGTAGTAGCAGTAGCAGCAGCAGCAGCAGTAGTAATAATAGCAGTAGTAGTGGTAGTTGTAGTAGTATTAGTATTAGTAGTATTAGTGTTAGTAGTAGTAGTAGTAGTAGTAGCAGCAGCAGTAGCAGCAGCAGCGGTAGCAGCAGTAATAGTAATAGTAGTAGTAGTAGTAGTAGTAGTAGTAGTAATAGTAGTAGTAGTAATAGTAGTAGTATTAGTAGTAGTAGTAGCAGTAGTAGTACTAGTACTAGTAGCTATACTAGTAGTAATAGGAGTCATAGTGGTAGAAATAGTAGTTGATGTGGTACTAGTGTAGTAGTAGTAGTAGTAGTAGTAGTAGTGGTTATTGTAGTAGCAGTAGTTGCAGTAGTCCTAGTTCTAGTAGTAGAAGTAGAAGTAGTCGTAGCCGTAATCATAATAGTAGTATGAGCAGGAGCTATTGTAGTTATTGTTGATGTTGTAGTCATAGTACTAGCAGTCCAAGTAGTAACAGAAGTAGCAATTGTAGTAGTAGTAGTGGAAGTAGTAGCAAATGAAGTAGCAGTAACAGAAAAAGTAGTAGTAGTAGTAGATGTTGTTGTAGCAATAGTAGTAGTAGTAGAAGTAGCAGCAGCAGTAGTAGCAGTAGATATAGTTGTACTAGTAGTAGTAGTAGTCGTAGTAAGAGCAGTAGTTATAGATGTAGTAGTTATAGTAGTAGGATTGTCATAGTAGTAGTAGTAGTAGTAGTAACAACAACAACAATAGTATTAGTAGTATTAGTATTAGTAATAGTAGTAGTAGTAGTAGTTGTACTAGTAATAGGAGTAGTAGTGGTTGTTCTAGCTGTAGTAGTTGTTGTAGTCAAAGTAGTGGTAGTGGTATGAGTTGTAGTAGTAGTAGTAGGAGTTGTAGTAGTCATAGTCGTCGTCGTCGTCGTAGTAGTAGTACTAGTAGTTGTAGTTGTAGTAATCGTAGCAGCAGCAGCAGTAGTCGTTGTAGTAGTGGTAGTAATAGAAGTAGTAGTAGCAGAAGCACTAGCAGTAGAACTTGTATTAGTTGTAGCAAAATTATTAGTAGTTGAAGTTTTAATAGTTGTCAAAGAAGAAGTAGTAGTCGTAGTTATAGTAGACGTAGTAGCAGTAATATTAAAGGGAGTAGGAAGAGTAGTAGTGGTACTAGTAAAAATAGTTATAGTAGTAGTGGTAGAAGGATTGGTAGGTGTAGTAACTGCAGTAGGAGGAGGAGTAGTATTGGTAATAGTAAAAGCACTTGGAGTAGTAGTAAGAGCAGCAGTCGTATTAGTAGAAGTAGAAGCAGATTTTCAGTGAAGTAGTAGTAGTTGTTGTTGTTGTTGTAGTAGTAGTCATTGTAGGAGCAAGAGTAGTAGTAGTGGTAGTAGTAGTTGTAGCAGTCATAGTAGTAGTAGGAGCAGGAGTGGTAGTAGTAGTAGTAGTAGTAGTAGTAGTAGCAGTAGTGGTTGTAGTAGTCATAGTAGGAGCAGGAGTAGTAGTAGTGGTAGTAATAGTTGTAGTAGGTATAGTAGTAGTAGGAGCAGGAGTAGTAGTAGTAGTACTACTAGTAATAGTAGTAGTACAAGTAGGAGCAGTTCTAGTAGTAGTAGTACTAGTAGTAATAGTAGTAGTAGTAGTAGTAGTCAATCTAGTAGTAGTGCTAGTGGTGGTAGTAGTAGTAGTAGTAGTACGAATGATAGTAGTAGTGGAAGTAGTTGTAGTAGTATTAGTAGTAGTAGTGCTTGAAGTAGTCATGGTGGTGGTGGTAGTAGTAGTTGTAGTATCGGTGGTAGTACTGGCAGGAGTAGCGGTAGTAGCATTAGTACGAGAAGTGATGGAAAGAGTAGTAGTAGAAGTCATTGTAGTAGTAGTGGTTGTAATAGTAGCAGTAATAGTTGTAGCAATAGTCGTAGCAGCAGCAACAATAGCAGTAGTAGTTGTAGCTGTAGGAGTAGTAGTAGAAGTTGTGGTAGTTGTAGTAGTAGTTCTAATAGTAGTAGTTGTCGAAGTAGTAGCAATAGTAGTTGTGGTAGTGGTTTTAGGAATTGTAGCTATTGTACTAGCACTAAAAGTAGTAGTAGTAGTAGTAGTAGTAGTAGCAGCAGCAATAGTTGTAGTAGTAGTAGTAGCAACAGTGGTGGGAGTACAAGTAGTAGTGTAGCAGTAGTAGCAGCGGAAGCTGTAGGAGCAACTGCAGTAGCTGCAATAGTAGAAGTAGGAGTAGAAGTAGTAGTTGTTGTTGTTGTAGTAGTAGTAGTAGTAGGAGGAGGAGGAGGAGGAGGAGGAGGAGTAATAGTTGTAGAAGGAGCAATAGTTTTGGTAGTAGTAGTAGTCTGATTGGGAGTAGCTGAAGTAGTAGTAGTTGTTATTGTTGTAGTTGCTCTCGAAGCACTATTAGTAGTAATAGAAGTAGTAGTTGTTGTTGTTGTTGTAGTGGTAGTAGTAGTAATAGTAGCTGAAGTACTACTAGTAGTAGTAGGAGTAGTAGTAGGTGTAGTAATAGGCGTAGGAGTAGCAGTAATAATAATAGTAGTAATAGTAGTAGTAGTAATAGTAGTTGTACTAGTAGTAGGAGTATTAGTAGGAGTAGTACTAGGAGTAGTAGAAGCATCAGTAATTGTAGTAGTAATGGTAGTAGTAGTAATATTAGAAGTAGAAGTAATAGTAGTATTAGTAGTACGAGCACGAGTGGTAGTAGGAGTAGTGGCAGGAGCTGCGGCAGATGTAGTAGTAGTGGCAGCAGTAATAGTACTAGTAGTGGTATTAGTACGAATAAAAGTGTTTGAAGTAGTAGTAGTAACTGCAGCAGTAGCAGTAGCAGTAGTAGCAGTAGGAGTAGTTGTGGGACTAGTAGCAGTAATAGTAGCAGAAGTACTAGTAGTAGTAGGATTAGTAGTTGGAGTGGAAATAGGAGTTGGAGTAATAGTAGCAATAGTATTAGTAATAATAGTAGTAGTAGTAATAGTAGTTGTACTTGTAGTAGGAGTAGTAGTTGGAGTAGTAATAGGAGTAGGAGAAGCATTAGTAATGGTAGTAGTAATAGTAGTAGTAGTAATAGTAGTGGTAGAAGTAATAGTAGTAGTAGTCATAGTACGAGTAGGAGTAGTAGCAGGAATAGTGGTATGAGCAGTAGTAGATGTAGTTGTGGTGGTTGTGGTAATAGTAGTAATAGTCATATTAGTACTAGTAAAAGTTGTTGAAGTAGTAGTAGTAGTTGTTGTTGTGGTAGTAGTAGTAGTTGTTGTTGTTGTAGTAGTAGTAGCAGTAGAAGTTGTAGTAGTAGTAGCAATAGTGGTAAGACTAGTAGCAGTAGTAATAGGAGGAGGAGGAGGACGACGAGGAGGAGTAGAAGTGGCAGTAGTAGTAGTAGTCACAGTGATGGTAGTAGTAGTAAGAGTAGTAGTTGTAGTAGCAGTATTTGCAATAAGGGTTATAGTTGTAGTAGCAGAAGTAGTATTAATAGTAGTGGATGTGGTACTAGAAATAGTAGTAGTAGTAATTATAGTAGCAGTAATAAAAGTAGTAGCAGTAGAAGTATTTATAGGAGTTGCAACAGTAGTTGCAGCAAAAGTACTAGCAGTAGTATTTCTAGCAAAAGTTGCAGTGGTGGTAGTAGAAGTTGTTGTAGTAGAGGCAGTAGCAGTGCTGTATCTATTGTTGTAGTAGTAGTATGAGTAGTAGTAGTATCAGAAGCAGCAGTAGTAGTAGTGGTAATAGCAGTAGTAGCAATAGTAGTTGTAGTAGCAATAGCAGCAGCAGTAGTAGTAATAGCAATAGTATTAGTAGCAGCAGTAGTAGTAGTAGTTGCAATATCAGCAACAATAGTAGTAATAGCAATAGTATTAGTAGCAGCAATAGTAGTAGTAGAACTAGTTGTAGTAGCAGTCGTAGCAAAAGTAGCAGCAGTAGACATTGTCCTAGTAGTAGCAGTAGTGGCAGTATTGGTAGTAGTTGTAGCATAAGTAGTAGCAATAGTGATACTAGTAGGAGAAGTAGAGGTGGTAGCAAAAGTAGAAGCACTTGGAGTAGTAATATTAGTAGTAGTAGCAACAATAGTAGTAGTAGCACTAAAAGTAGTCCTAGCAATTATAGAAGCTATTGTAGCAGTAGTAGTAGAATTGTAGAAGTAGTATTAGTAGTGGTAGTAGCAGCAGTAGCAATAGTAGTAGCAGTAACGGTAGTAGTAGTAGTATTTGTGGCAGCAACAGAAGTAGTATTACTAGTTGCAACAGTAGCAGTAGCAGAAGCAGTAGTAGTAGCATTGGAAGCAGCAGCAACAGCAATAGTAGCAGCTGGCACAACAAAAGTAGTATTACTAGTTGCAACAGTAGCAGTAGCAGAAGCAGTAGTAGTAGCATTGGAAGCAGCACAACAGCAATAGTAGCAGCAGTAGTAGTAGTATTAGCAGTTGTGGTAGTAGTTGGAATAGTAGTAGTAGCAGCAGTAGTAGTAGCAGTAGTAGTAATAGTAGTAGCATTTGACATAAGCACAGTAGTAGTTTTAGTAGCCGTAGTGGCAATATTAGTAGTTGTAGGAGTAATAGCAGCAGTATCAGTAGTGGTAGTAGTAGCAGTTGTAGCCGTAGTAGCAATAGTATTAGGAATGGTAGTAACGGTTATAGAAGCAGTAGTAGTTGTAGTAGTTGCTGTAAAAGTAGTAGTTGTGGCAGGAGTAGTAGTAGAAGCAATAACAGTTGTAGTAGCAGTAGTAGTAGCTGTAGTAGTAGTAGTTGGAGAAGTAGTAGCAGCAGCAGTAGTAGTAGTAGTAGCAGTAGTAGTTATAGTAGTAGTAGTGGTAATAGTAGCAGTAGCAATAGCAGTAATAGTAGTAGTAGCAGCAGTAGTAATAGTAGTAGTAACAATAATAGTAGTAGTAGTGGTAGTGGTGACATTAGTTATAAAAGCAGGAGTAGCAACAACAACAACAACAGTAGTTGTAGTCATAGTAGTAGTAGCAGCTGCAGCATAATTGGCAACAGTTGTAGCAGTAGTAGTAGTAGCAACCATAGTAGTAGCAGCAACAGCATCAGTCGTCATAGTAGTACTATTGCTAGTAATAGTATTAGTAGTAGGAGTAGTAGTAGTAATACTTTAGTAGTAGTAGTAGTAGTAGTTGGAAAAGATGTAATAGTGGTAGTAGTAGTAGTAGCAGCAGCTACAACAACTATTCTAGTAGTTGTAGAAGTATAAGTAGTATTAGTAGTAGTAGAAACTGTAGTGGTAGTATAAGTAGTAGTAGTAGTAGTGGTAGCAGTGGTAGTAGAAGTCGTAATAGCAAAAATGGTAGCAGTAGTAGTCGGACTAGCAGCAGTTGTCATAGTAGTAGTAGTAGTAGTCGTAGTAGTAGTAGTAGTAGTAGTAGTAGTAGTAGTAGTAGTAGTAGTAGTAGTAATAGTAGTAGTAGAAGTAGTAGCAGCAGTAGAAGTAGTAGCCATGGTCTTTGTGGTTGTTGTATTAGTAGTAGTAGTCATAGTAGTAGTAGTAGCAATAGCAGAAATTGTAGTGGTAGTAGTTGTACTAGTAGCAGTTGTTGTAGCAGCAGTAGAAGTAGCAATAGTAGTAGTTGTAGTTGCAGTAGTAAAAGTAGTAGTAGCAACAGTAGTAGTAGCAGTAGTAGTTGCAATTGCAGCTATAGTACTAGACATAGTAGAATTAGTAGTAGTAGTAGTAGTAGTAGTAGTAGTAGTAGTAATAGTTGTAGTTGTTGTTGTAGTAGTAGTAGTCACAGTAGTAGTAGTAGTAGTAATAATAATAAGAATAATAACAGCAGAAGTAGTAGTAGTACTTGTAGTAGTAGCAGAAGTAGTCGAAGCTTTGGTAGAAGTAGTAGTAGTAGTATTAGTAGTTATAGTAGTAGTGCCTATAGTAGCAACAGAAGCAGTCATAGTAGTCATCGTAGTCAGAGCATTAGTAGCAGAAGTAGAAGCTATAGTGTAGCACTAATAGTAGCAGAAGTGATAGTAGTAGTATTAGCAGAAGTAGAAAAAATAGTTTAGCAATAGTAGTAGTACTAGCAGAAGTAGTAGCAGAAGAAGTAATAGTAGTACTAGATGTTGGAGTAGTCATGGTAGTTGTTGCGCTTGTAGTAGTAGTAGAAGCAGTATGAGTAGCAGGAGTAGTAGTAATAGTAGTAGTAGTTGTAGTATTAGTAGTAATAGTAACAGTAGGAGTAGTGGTTGTAGTAGTAGCAGCAGAAGTAGTAGTAACAGGAGTAGTAGAAGTAATAGTAGTAGTAGTAGTAATAGTTGCAGTAGTAGTAGTAGTAGTAGTAGTAGTAGTAGTAGTCGTAGTGCTAACAGTAGAAGTAGTCATAGTAGTAGTAGTAGTAGTAGTGCTAATTGTCGTCGTCGTAGTAGTAGTAGTAGTAGTAGTAGTAGTAGCAGCAGCAGTAGTAGTAGTCATAGTAGCAGAAGTAGCAAAAGTATATATTGTAGTAATAATAGTAGTAGTAGTTGTTGTAGTTGTAGTAGTAGTAGCAGCAACAACAACAACAGTAGTACTAGTAGTAGTAATAGTAATAGGAGTAATAGTAGTTGTAGTAGTGGCAGAAGGAGTAGTAGTAGTAGGAGTAGTAGTACTAGTCGGAGGAGGAGGAGCAAGAGTATTAGCAGGAATAGGTGTAGGAGAAGTTGTAGTAGTAGGTGTAGTAGTAGTATTAGCTTAGCAGTAACAACAATAGCAGTAGTATAGCAGCCATAGCAATTGTAGCAACAGTAGCAGTAGTGGCAGTAGTAGTAGTAGTAGTAGCCATACTAGTAGAAGCAGTAGTAGTATTAGTAGTAGTGGTGGTGGTGGTGGTGGTAGTAATAGTAGTAGTAGTAGGTGAAGTTGTAGGAGTAGCAGAAGTAGTAGCGGTAGCAGGTGCAGTAATAATATTAGTAGTAGTAGTAGTGGTGGTAGCTATAGCAGCGGGAACAACAATAGTATTACTAGTAATAGTAGCAGTAATAGGAGCTAGAGCAGTAGTAGTAGTAGTAGTAACAGTAAAAGGAGTAGGAGTAGCAGTAGGAGGAGTAGAAGTAGTAGTAGTAGTAGGAGGAGTAGAAGTAGTAGTTGTTGTTGTAGTAGTAGTAAGTGTAGTAATAGCAGTAGTTGCTAGCAATAGTAATTGTAGTAGTAGTAGTTGGAGTAGTACTAGTAGTAGTAGTTGTACCGGTAGTAGTAGTAGTCTGAGCAGGAGCCATAGTAGTAGTAGTCATGGTAGTCAAAGGTGTAGTAGCTATAGCACTAGTAGTAGCAGCAGTAGTAGCAGGTGTAGCAATGGTAGTCATAGTGGTGGTAGTAGTAGTTGTTGTGGTAGAAGTGGTCGTAGTACTCATAGTAGTTGAAGTAGTAGTAGTACTTGGACTTGTAGTTGTAGTGGTAGTAGTGGTAGGAGTGGTTGTAGAAGTTGTAGTAGTAATCGCAGTAGTAGTAGTAGTAGTAGTAGTAGTAGTAGTAATAGTCAAAGTAGTAGTAGCGATAGTTGTAGTATTACAAGTAGCTGTAACGGGAGTAATAGTAGTAATAGTAGTGGTAGTAATACTAGTAGTACTAGTTGTGAAAGTAGTACTAGTAGAAGTAGCAGCAGGAGTTGTAGGAGTCATAGTAGTAGCAGTAGTAGTTGTAGTGTAACAGTAGTAGCAGTTGTTGTTCTTGTTGTTGTTGTAGTTGTAGTAGCATCATCAGCAAAATTAGTAGTAGTAGTAGCAGAATTCATAGTGGCTGTAGTAATAGTAGTCATCGTAGTAGTAGTAGTAGTAGTTGTTGTTGTTGTAATAGTAGGAGTAGTAGTAGTACTTGTGGTAGTAACAACAACAACAGTTGCAGTAGTAGTAGTAATACTAATTGTAGTAGCTGCAGTAGTAGTACGAGTAGCAGCAGCAGCGGTAGTGGCAGCAGCAATAATACTAGTAGTAGAAATAGGAGTAGAAGTAGTAGTAGTTGTACAAGAAGTGGAAGCGGTAGTATTAGTACCAGTAGCAGCAGCAGCAGTAGTAGTAGTATTTGAAGTAGTAGTAGTAGTAGTAGTAGCAGCTGTAGCAGTATTAGTAGTAGTATTAGCATTAGTAGTAGTAGTATTAGCATTATTATTATTATTACTACTACTACTACTACTACTATTACTACTATTAGTAGTAGTAGTAGTAGTAATAGTGTTAGTAGTAGTACTAGTAGTCGCATTACCAGTAGTAATAGGAGTAGTTGCAATAGAAATAGTAGTAGTGTAGTAGTAGTAGCATTAGTAGTAGTAGAGGTTGTAGTAGTTGCAGTAGCAGCAGGAGCAGCAGTAGTCGTTATTCTAGTAGTAGTAGTTGCAACAGCCATAGTAGTAATAGTAGTTGTTGTTATAGTAGTAGTAGTGATAGAAGTAGTAGATGTAGTAGTAGTAACAGGAGAAGTAGTTGTAATAGATGTTATTGTAGGAGCGGTAGTAGTAGTAGCAGTAGATGTAGTACTGCTACTAGTAGTAGTAGTAGTAGTAATAGTTGTAGTTGTAAATGTAGTAGTTTTAGTAGCAGGAGTAGTAGTAGTAGTGTTGGTAGTAGTAGTAGTAGTAGCAGCAGTAGTATTAGTTGTAGTAGTATTAGTAATAGTGGTATTAGTGGAAGTAGTGTTGGTAGTAGTAGTTGCAGTTGTACTAGTAATAGAAGTAGTAGTAGTAGCAGTAGAAGTAGCAGCAGCAATAGTAGCAGTAGTCGTAGTAGTAAAAGTAGTGGTAGTAGTTAGAGTAGTAAAAGTAGCAATAGTTGTAGTAGTAATAGTGGGAGTAGCAGTAGTAGCAGCAGTAGTGGGAGTAGTAGTAGTTGTTCTAGCAGTAGTAGTTGTAGTAGTCAGCGTAGTGGTAGGGGTAGGAGTTGGAGAAGGAGTAGTAGTAGTAGTATTGGTCGTAATCGTAGTAGTAGGAGTAGTAGTTGTATTAGTAGTAGTAATAATAATAGTAGTAGTAGTAGTAGCAGCAGCAGCAGCAGCCACAGAAGTAGTAGTAGTAGCAGGAGCAGCAGGAGCAGCTGTAGCAGTGGTAGTAGTAGTAGTAGCAGTAGCACTAGTAGTAGAAGCTGTATTAGTTGTAATACTAGTAGTAGAGTAGAAATTGTAGGAGTTGTAATAGAAGTAGTAGTAGTAGATGTAAAGCAGTAATATTAGAGGGAGCAGGAATAGTAATTGTAGTTCTAGTAAAGGTAGTAGCAGTAGTAGTGATAGAAGGATTGGTAGGTGTAGTTACAGTAGCAACAGTAGTAGTAGAAGTAGTAATAGTAAAAGTGGTTGTAGTAGTAGCAGCAGCAGCAGTCGCAAAAGTAGAAGCAGATGCAGTAGTAATAGTTTTAGGTGAAGTAGTAGTCGTAGTAGTAGTAGAAGTAGTAGTTGTTGTTGTAGTAGTAGTAGTCATAATAGAAGTAGGGGTAGTAGTAGTGGTAGTAATAGTTGTAGTAGTCATAGTACTAGTAGGAGCAGGAGTGGTGGTAGTAGTAGTAGCTAATAGTCGTAGTAGTTTTAGTAGTCATAGTACAGCAGGAGTAGTAGTAGTGGTCGTAGTAGTTGTAGTAATTATAGTAGTAGTAGGAGTAGGGGTGGTAGTAGTTAGTAGTAGGAGTAGGGGTAGTAGTAATAGCAGAAGTAGTAGTAATAGTAGTAGTTGTAATAGAACTAGTATTTGTAATATTAGTGGTAGTAGGAGTTGTAGTAGGAGTAGCAGTAGGATTTGTAGTTGTTGCAGTGGTAGCTATAGTAGTAGTAGTTGCAGTAGTAGTAGGAGTAGTAGGAGTAGGAGTTGGAATAACAGTGGAAGTAGTACTAGTAGTAGTAGGAATAGTAGTAGTCGTAGTAGTAGTAGGAGTAGTATTAGCTGTAGAAGTACTAATATTAGTGGTAGTTGTTGTTGTTGTTGCAGCACTAGTTTTATTAGTAGTAGCTATCATAGTAGTAGTAGTATTATTATTAGTAGCAGTCACAGTAGTGGTAGTAGCAGCAGCAGTAGTCGTAGTAGTTGTCATAGCCGAAGTAGTAGTTGTAATGGCAGTAGTATTAGTATGGCAATAGTAGGAGTGTTTGGAGTAGTAGTAGGAGTAGTAATAGGTGTAATCGCAGTAGTAGTAGGAGTGGCAATGGGAGTAATAGTAGTAGTAGTCGTAATAGTAGTAATTGTTGTAATAGTATTATTGGTACTAGTAGTAGTAGCAGCAGCAGTAGTAGTAACAGAGTAGTAGTTGTTGTAGTAGAAGTAGTAGTAATAGTAGTAGTAGGAGAAGTATTAGTAGTAAGATAAGTAGTAGTTGGGGCACTAGCTATAATAGTAATAATAGTATTTTTTTGTGCCAGCAGTAGTAGTAGTATCAGAATTTGTAACAGTTGCAGTAATAGTAGAGGTAGTAGTGGTGGCAGTAGCATTAGTAGTAGTAGTAGTAGCAGTTGCTGTAGCAGTAGATGGAGTAGTAGTAGTAGTAGTAGTAGCCATAGTTGTATCTGTAGTTGCAGTTACAAAAATAATAGTTGCAGGAGATAGTGTAGTAGTTGTTGTTATTATTGTTATAGGAGAAGTAGTAGTAGTAGTAGTAGTATTTATAGTAGTGTCACTAGTATTAGCAATTGTAGTAATAGTAAAATTAGTAGTAGCAGAAGTAGTAGCAGTAGCTGTATGAGCAGCAGTAGCGATCATAGTTGTAATAGTAGTAAAAATAGTAGCAGTAGCAGCAGTAGCAATTGTATAAGTAATAATAGTGGCAGTAGTAGCTGTAGTAATTGTTGCAATAGTAGTAGCAGCAATAGTAGTAGTAGTCGCGGAAGTAGTAGCAGTAGTAACAGTAGTAGTGGAAGTAGTAACTATAGATGAAGTAAAGTAGCAATAGTAGTAGTTGCGAAATTAGCAGTAGTAGCAGTAGCAGTAGTAGTAGAAGAAGCAATAGCAGTAGTATTAGCAGTTGTAGCAGTAGTAGTAGCAGTTGAAATAGCTACAACTACTCCGACTCCTACTTGTGCTACTACTACTATTATTCTTACACCTACTACTACTAACACTTCTCCTACTCCTACTACTACTACTTCTACTACAACTTCTACTATTATTGCTACTATTACTACTACTCCTGCCCCGACTATAGCTACTCCAAAACCTGTTGTTGTTGCAGTTGCTATTATACCTTCTACTGCTACTACTGCTATTGCTACTACTGTTACCTCTACTGCTACTTTCACTACGACTACATCATCACCACCACCACCACCACCACCACCACTACTAATACTACTGTTGTTACTATTACTACGGATACTACTACAACTGCACTGCTTCTACTACTACTTCTATTGCTAATACTAATACAATTACAACTATTTCTACAACCACAGCTACTGCTACTAATATTACTCCTCCTACTACTACTATTATTACTATTACTAGTGCAACTATTACCATTACTACTATTACTGCTACTACTACTACAACAATAACTATTACTACTTAATACTCCTACTCCTACTACTACTACAACTACGATTGCTCTTACTACTCCTACTCCAACTCGTACTACTACGACTACAACCACTAATACTAAAGTACTACTGCTGCTGCTACTGCTATTTCTATAACTACTACTACACAAACAACAACAACTACTACTAATACTACTATTACTACTAACACTACTACTTCTACTACAACTATAACTATTACTCCTATTGCTACTGCTATTACTACTACAACAACTATTACTGCTACTATAACTACTACACCAACTAGTATTGTTGCTACTATTACTGCTGCTGCTACTGCTACTACTACTACCTCTATTACCACCACTACTACTAGTACTATTACTACAGCAACAACTACTGCTGCTACTACTACTACTACTACTACTGCTACTGCTGCTGCTGTTGCTGCTGCAACTATTCATGCTCTGACACCTGCTACTACTACTTCTACTCCTACCACTGCTACTACTATCACTACCAATACTACTACTCCAATTAGGACTACTACTGTTGCTGCTGCTACTACTACTACTACAACAACAACAACAACTATTACGACTATTACTACTACAACTACTGCTGCTGCTGCTACATCTACTACTGCTGCTACTACTATTGCGATCACTACTATTGCTACTACTACTACTACTAATACCACTTCTACTTCTACTATACTACAACTATTACTACTATTTCTACTACTACTACTACTACTACAACAACAACAACACCAACAACTACTACTACTACTATTACAACTTTTAGAACTATTACTACTACTTCTACTACTACTACAGCAACAACAACAACCGCTACTACTATTACTACTACTACAACTATTAGTACTACTTCTACTACTACTACCACCACTACTACTACTTCTACTACTTCTACTACTATTACTGCTACTTGTAGTACCATTACCATGACTACTAGTACTTCTAGTACAACTAGGACTACTATTGCTACTACTACTACTACAACTACTACTGCTAGTACTACAGCTGCTCCAAATATAACTACATATGCTACTGCTACTAATACTATCTGTATTCCTAGTCCTAGTACTGCTACTACTACTAATCTTACTACTACAAATGCTAGTACAACTGTTGTGACTGCCCCTACAACAGCTACTACTACACCTACTACAACTGCTACTACCGCTACTACTGCTACTTCTACTACTACTCCTACAACAACTACTACAACTAGTATTGCTACTACTGCCACTGCTATTTCAACTACTACTACTACTACCAAAACAACTATTACTCCTACTGCAACAATGACTGTTATAAGTACTGCTGCTACTCCTACTATTATTACTACTACTACTGCTTGTGCTACGACTACTACTACTACTACTAAAACAACAACAACAATAACTACTACTACTACTAGAGCTACGAGTACTACTACTACTACTCCTCCTACTTCTACTACTGCTAGTACTGCTTCTACAACTGTTTCTATGACTTCTACTACCAATACTGCTACTTCCTCTATTGCTACAACTGCCAAAACAACTATATGACTACTACCACTACTACAACTTCCATTACTACTGCTCCTACTATTTCTACAGCAACCACTACTATTCCAGCATTACTGCTACTACTACTGCTACTGCTACTACTGCTGTTGCTACTACTGATACTACTGTTCCTCCTCCACCAACTGCTATGACTATCATTACTACTAGTACTTCTACTACCACAACTTCTCCTACTACTACTATTTCTTCTACTACTGCAACTAGTCTTACTATTGCTATTACTACTAGAACTACAGTTGCAGCTACTACTACTGCAACTGTTGTTGCTACTACTACTACTACCACCACCACCACCACCACTACTATTACTGTTGCAATAGCTACTGCTACTTCTACTATTTCTCCTCTTACTACTACTACTAACACCACGACTACTACTACAATTGCTACTACTGCTATTACAACTACTATGACAACTGCTACTAGTACTGATACCACTACTACCACCCCAGCTAATGCTACGACAGCTACTGCAACTACTGCTACTCCTATTACTACTACTACTGCCACTACTAATACTACTACTACAATTGCTACTATTCCTACTACTGTAACTTCTACTATTACTACTAGAAGTACCAATACTGCTTCAATAGCTATTGCTGCTACTGCAACTACTATTGCAACTACTACTACTACTCTACAACTTCTAATATTGCTACTATAAGTACTATAACTACTATTCCTGCCGCTACTACTAATCTAACTACAACTACTACTACTGCTGCTACTACTAATACTACTACTTTTACTACTACTGCTACTACTACTATTGCTAGTACCACCGCTATTACTAGTTTTACTACTACTATTATTGGTACCACCACTACTACTTCTACTAGTTCTACAACTATTCCTACTACTACTACTTCTACTACTACTACGACTACTCTTGCTAATAGTACTACTACTACTGTTGCGGCAACTTCTGCTGTTACTACTAGTACTGCTACTATACTGCTCCTACAACAACTACTACTGCTACTCCTACAATTAGCACTATTACTACTTTAATTGCTACACCTGCTACAATTGCAACTACTACAACGACTTATTCTACTACCACTAAAACTACTACTACTACCACCCCAAATTCTACTACTACTCATATTACTTCACCTGCTACTACTACTGCTGCAACTACTACTATTACCTCTAATGCTACTGCTACTGCTGCTACTATCACTATTACAACTACTGCTACTGCTACAACTACCATTACACCAACAAAAACTACTATTATCACTACTGCTGCTACTCTTACTATTAGTACTACTACAACTACTACAGTTACGCCTACTACGCTACTACTATTACAACTACTATAAAAACTACTACTACCACGGCTGCTGCTGCTGCTGCTGCTACTACTATTACTAATACTACTTCTGCTGCTATTTATACTACTGCTACTACTACTAATGCGAATATTGCTACTACTATTGCCACGACTACTAGTACTATTGCTACTACTGCTTCTACATCTACTGCTTCTACTACTACTACTTTTACTATGACAACTACTACTTCTATTACTACTAGTACTACTACTACTACTACTACTCTAATTACCACTACTGCTACAAGTGCTACTACTCCTACTACTACTCCTCCTATTACTACTACAACAACTACTGCTACTAGCACAACTATTACTACTCCTCCTGCTACTACTACTACTACTACAACAATTGCTACAACTACTACAAGTACTCCTCCTAATACTACTATAACTATTAATACTACTGTTGCTGCTGCCATTACTGGAACTACAACATCTAGAGCTACGTATATTGCTACTGCTACTATTACTACACTACTACCACAACTACTGCTACTACTGCTACTGCTACAGTTACTACACTACTACCACAACAATAACAACAACAACAACAACAACTACTACCACTACTACTACAACTACTACTACAACTGCTACTATAACTACTACTACAACTACTGCTACTACGACTACTACTGCTACTACTACTACTACTGTGACTCCTACTCCTACTCCAACTACTAATACAACAACAACAACTACTACTCCTACTATTGCTACTACTAATACTATTCCTACACCTACTCCTACCACTACTACTACTGCTCCTACTAATACTATTACTACTGCTGCTATTGCTGCTACTACTACTACTAGTACTACGAGTACTTCTAATACTGCAACTGCTTTTGCTACTACTACTATGACTACTACAACTACAACGACTACTACTACTGCTACTATATCTACTGTCGTTGCTGCTACTTTTACAACAACAACAACTACTACTACTACTAATACTACTACTACTACCACCACCACCACCACCACTACTTCTATTTTTACTACTACAGCTACTACTGCTATTCCTACTGCAACTATTGCTACTATTACTTCTATGATTACTGCTACTACTACTTATGATACTACTACTGCTACTGCTACTACTATTGCTACTATACCTATCTCTACTACTACTAGTACTACTGTAACTACTATTGCTGTTACTGCTACCGCTACTACACCTAATACAACTAATACTGCTAATAATATAGTTATTACAACTGCAACTACTACTGCTACTGCTGCTGCTACAGCTATTACTACTACAACAACAACTAGTACTACCACCACTACTACTACTGCTATTACTACTACAACTACCACTACTACTTCAAATACTATTATTGCTCCTACTACTTCCATTGCTGGTACTACTACTACTTCTACTACTACTGCTTCTGCTGCTGCTACTACTACTATCACTACTACCACGGCTACTACTGCTACTATTACTACTGCTACTGCTACTGTTACTGCTACTACTGCTACTACTACGACTAATACTACTACTACTGTTACTGCTGCTACTACCACTGTTGCTTCTACTACAACAACTATAGCTACTACTACTACTAATGCTACTACTACTACTAGAACTACTAGCCTCACAACAATGAAAACTACTACTACATTTACTACTACAACTACTACTAGTACTGTTGTTGTTGTTGCTGCTACTACTGCTGCTGCTGCTGTTGCTGCTACTACCACTACTACAGCTATGACTACAATTACTGGTACTACTGCTACGTCTGCTGCAGCTATTAGTACTATTACTACTGCTGCTACTCCTTCTACTGCTACTATTGCTATTACGGCGACTGCAACTACTACTTCTACAACTCTTACTACAGTTGCTACTACGAGCACTACTACCACTGCTACTACCACTTCTACTACTACTACTATTACCATAACTACTACTGCTACTGCTACTACTACTACTACTACTACTGCTATTACTACTACTATTGCGGCTACTAATACTACTACTACTTCTACTACAACAACTACTACTACAGCTACAACTACTGCTACTACTACATCTACTACAACTACTACTTCTACTACTACTCCTCCTACTATTACTACTACTACTCCTACTGCTACTACTAGAACACAACTACTGATTTTACAATAATTACTACTTCTACTATGACTACCGACACAACTGCTGCTGCTACTACTACTACTGCTACTACTGCTACTACTAGTACGGTTGTTGCTATAGCTGCTACTACTATAGCTACTTCTGCTGCTGCTACTAGTACTACTACTACAACTTCTGCTGCCACTATTGTTAGTTCTACTACTACTACCACTACTACTGGAACCATTACTAATACTACTGTTACGACTACTGCGGCTACTAGTACTACCCCTATTACTACTACTTCTATTAATACTACTACTATTACTATTGCTACTCCTACTACAACTACTGGTACTGCTACTTCTACTATTGCTAGTACTACTACTACTACACTACTACTGCTGCACTTACAACTGCTACTACTACTACTTCTACCACAGCGGCTACTGTTGCTACTGTAACTACTACTACTGCTGCAACTATTATTACTACTACTACGACAACTATGGCTACTACAAGTACTACTATTGTTACTGCTACTACTACTGCTACGATTACTGCTACTGCTACTTCTATTACTACTGCAACTACTTTTGTTGCTACAACAACTGCCATTCCTACTAATACCACTGCTGGGGCTACTACTACTTTTGCTACTAGTATTACTACTAGCATTATTAACTTTGCTACTACTATTACTAATACTACTACTACTATGATTACTAGAACTACTACTTCTGCTGCTATCACTGCTACTACTACTATTATTGCTACAACTACTATGATTGCAACTACCGCTACTTCATCTACTATTGCTACAACTACTACGACTACAACTTCTACTACAACAACAACAACTACTACTACTGCTTCTACAACAACTACTATTAGTGCTGCTGCTACTACTACTACTATTACTACGGCTAGTTTTGCTACTACTACTACTACTTTTACTAATACTGCTATGACGACTACTGCTAATCCAGCTACTACTACTACTTCTCCTTGTACTACTACTAATGCTACTACTGTTGGTACTACTACTACTACTAGTATAACTATTATGGCTACTTTTACTATTGCTGCTACTGTTTCTACTGCTACTACTTCTACTATTACTTCGACTACAACTACAACAACTACAACTACTACAACTGCTACTGCTGCTACTACTACAACTACTACTATGACTAATACTACTACTACTTCTACATCTACTACTACTATTATTACTATTGCTAATACTAATGCTGCTACTACTACTACTACTACTACTACTACTACGATTACTACAAATACTAACGTTACAACTACTACAACTACTATTGCTGCTACTACTGCTACTACTTCAACTACTACTATGAGTAATAAAAATTACTAATGTTACAACTACAACAACTACAGCTACTGCTGCTACTCCTACTGCAAATACTAATATTACAGCTACTATTACTACCACCACTACTACTGCTGCTACTATTACTTCTACTACTAACTGCTGCTACAACAACAACAACTACTACTACAACTATTACTACTACTACTACTTCTGCTACTACTACTTCTACTACAACCACTACAGCCACTAGTTCAACTACGACAATTCCTACTACTACCACTATTGCAACTGCTCCAACTACTGCTATTACAATTGCAATTAATGCTACTACTGCTGCTACTACTACTAGTACTGCTGCTACTACTTCTACTGCTGCTACTACCACTACTACTACTACTACAACTATTACCACTACTACAACTATTACTACTACTACTAGCACAACTATTGCTCCTACTAATTCTAATATGACTATTTTTATAGCTACTAATACTACTACCACTACTACTACTTTAACTACTACAACTACCACTACATCTACTACTACTACTTCTCCTACTACCACTACTACTACTACCTAAACTACTATTGCTACTACTAAATCTACTACTACTACTACTACTATAGCTACTACTGCTACAACACTACTACTGCTTCTACAAAAATTACTACGGCTACTACCACTACTACTACTGCTATTACTACTTCTACTTCTACCACTACTACTGCTACTATTGCAACTATTACTACTTCTATTGTTGCTGCTGCTATTGCTACTGCTGCTACTACTACAACTATCACTACAACTACTGCTACTACTGCTATAGCTATTTCTACTACTACTTCTTCTAATGCTATTGCTTCTGCTACTATTATAGCTACTACTATTGCGATTACTGCTACAACTCCTAATACTACTACTATTACTTATACTACTACTACAACCACCACTACTACTAATACTATTACCACTACTACTACTACTATTACAACTACTGCTACTGTTGCTACAACTGTTGCTCCTACTACTATAGCTACTACTACAACAACTGCTAGTCTCACTACTAGTACTCCTACGTATGCTACTATTACTACCACTATTACAATAACAACTTCTGCTGCTACTACCACTACTACAACAACTACTGCTACTATTACAGCTACTACTGTTGTTGTTGCTGCTATTGCTACTAGTACTACTACTACTACTACTATTACTACAACTACAGTTACTATTGCTACAACCGCTGCATCTATTGCTACTACTATTATGTCTAATACTACTGCTTTTGCTACTATTATTGCTACTGCTATAGCCACTACCACTACTACTCCAACTACTATTACTACTACTACTTCTGCTGCTGCTACTACCACTTCTGCTACTACCACTTCTGCTACTACTACTACTACTATTGCGGCTACTAATACTACTACGTCTATTTTCGCGGCTACTAATACTCCTGCTACTACTACTTCAACTACTACTGCTACTCCTACCACTACTAATGCTACTACTACTATTACCACTACTACTACGACTATTTTTGCAGCTACTAATGCTACTTCTACTACAAATACTACTTCAACAACTACTACTACTACTACATCTACTATTACTACTTCTTCTCCTCCTCCTACTACTACTACAGCTACTACTACTACAACACTACTACTGCTTCTACTACAATTACAACGGCTACTACCACTACTACAACTGTTGGAACTACTGCAGCAACTACTGTTCCTACTACTGCTACTACTATTGCTACTACCACTGCAGCTGCTACTGCTGCTACTACTATTGATACTACAACTGCGGCTACTATTGCTACTACTACAACTTTTGCTGCTACAACTACTACAGCAACGACTATTAATACTACTACCACCACTACTACTGCTGCTACTACTACTACAACTACTACTGCTGTTGCTGCTGCTACTACTATTGCCACTACTACTCCCACTGCTGCAACTAATACTACTACTACTGCTTCTATTGCTACTCTTGCAAATGCTACTACTGCTACTTATACCACAGCTAGTACTGCTGCAACTGTAGCTACTACTAGTATAATTACAAGTACTACTATTACTACTACTACTACGACTATAGCGGCTACTACAAATACTACATCTGCTACTACTTCTACTGCTATAACTAATGCTACTCCTACTAATACTACTGCTGCTACTACTACTATTGCTACAACTAGTATTAGTACTACTACTATTACTTCTGCTGCTATTACTACTACTACTACGACTTCTCCTACTATTACTGCTACTATTATTACCACTACCACTACTACGACTTGTACTACAGCTACTATTATTACTACTATTGTAACCACTTATACTACTCTTACTACTTCTACTGCTACTTCAACTACCGTTGCCACAACTACAATGACTACTACTGTTACCACAACTACTACTACTTCTACTACTACTGCTATTGCTACTACTGCTACTACTACTATTTCTTCTACCACTACTACTACTTCTGTTACAACTGTTAATACTTCTACTAGTACTCGAACTACTACTATTGCTACTATTACTACTATGACTACTCTCACTACTATTGTTGTTACTACAACTATTACTTCTACGACTTCTCCTACTACTACTACAACTAATGCTACTATAACTACTGCCACTACTACTACCACTAATGCTACTATAACTTTTGCTACTAGTACTGCTGCTACTAGTACTACCACTTATACTACTACTACTACTCCTGCTGTTGCTCCTACTACTTCTAATACTACTGTAACTACTGCTATTGTTACTATAGCTACTACTACCACCACTACTGTTACTACTGCTACTTCTACTAATACAACTACTGCTATTACTACTACTACTGCCACCACTATACTGCTGTTACTACCATTACTTCTACTATAGCTACAACTACAACAATTACTACTACTACCACTGCAGCTACTACTACTACTTCAACTATTACTAATGCGGCAACTAATACTGCTACCACGACGACGACTACTACTACTATTATTATTGTTGTTGCCGCTAATACTACTACTACTACTACTTCTCTTGCTACTACTAATACTGCTTGTACTACTACTACTACTGCATCTGCTTCCTCTACTACTGCTACAACAACTATTATTGTTACTGTTGCTACTACTACTACTACTTCTACTACTACTACAACTGCTACTACTGCTACTACTACTGCTACTACTGCTGCATCTACTACAACTACTTCTACTACTACTACTATTGCTACTACTATTGCTACTTCCATTACTACTACTGCTGCTACTACCACTAGTACTAGTATTACTACACCAACTACTACTACTATTACTACAATTACAGCTGCTACAACTAATTTAACTACTACTATTGCTACTAATTTTATCACTACTATTACTTCTACTGCTGCTGTTGCTTGTACTGCCAATACTACTACTGCTGCTACAACTGCTACTACTTCTACTACTACTATAATTACCACCACTACTTCAACTACTACTACTACTACTATTACACCTATTACTACTACTACTACAACTAGTACTAATACTTCAACTACTTCATCTACTACTGCTACAACTGCTACTACTACAACTGCTACAACAACAACTACGACTACTACTACAGCTATACCTGCGACTATAGCTACTACAACAACAACTACTACAGCTACTACTGCAACTAATACTACTGCTGTTGTTGCAATTACTACTACTTCCACTACAATTGCTGCAACTACTACTACTGCTACTACTACTACTTCCCCTTCTGCTATTGCTACTACTACTACTGCTACTTGTACTAATGCAACTGTCGCTACTACCACTACTGCTACTAATAGTATTACCACTACTATTATTACTACAACTACCTTTACTACTACTACTACTACTACTACTTCTACTTCTACAACTACTACAACTATTGCTACTATTGCTATGACTGCTACTACTAACACAACTACTATGGTTACCACAGCTACTTCAGCTATCACTACTACAAATACTACTGCTGTTATTCCTACTACTACTATTAATACTACTACTACCACTACAACAACGATTACAGCTACTACTGCAACTGCTACTATAACTATTACTATAGCTACAACTGCTACTACTACCACTTCTACTATGACGATCCGTCCTACTACTACATTACGAATACAAATTCTACAAGTAGTTCAACTATAACAACTACTACTACCCCTACTACTACGGCTGCAACTATAACTACTACTACTCATATTGCTACTACTACCACAGCTACTACTACTAATGCTACCACTACTACTACTGCTCCAATGATAACTGCTACCTCTACTACTAATGCTACTACTAATGCTACAATAACTACTACTACTACCACTACACTACCAACACTACAGCAATAACCACAACTACTACAACAACTACTACAGTTGCTGCTACTACTACTGCTACAACTACTAGTACTGCTACCACTACCATTACTACTACGGATGCTACTACTAATACTACTACTACTGCAATAACTACCACTTCTCCTACTACTATTACTACAGCTACTATTGTTGCTACTCCAACTTATACTGTAGCTACCGCTATTACTACTACAATGACTAGTATTAATGCTATGACTACTACTAGTACTAGTACTACTACTATTACTACTACTGTAAATATTGCAACAACTAATTTGACTACTACCACTACAACTACTACCACTGCAAGTACTACTACTAATGCTGCTACAACTAAAACGACTGCTACGACTATAACTACTGCTGCCACTACTACTAATTCCTCTACTACTTTTACTACTACTACAACTAATACTGGTGCTGCTACTACCACTACTGGTACTAATTATAGTAGTAGTACTACTACTACTACAGCTGCTATTGCTACTATTGCTACCACTACTTTGACTGCTATAACTATTTCTACTTCTACTACAATTACTACTAGAACGACTACAACATCTACTACTACTACAACTACTGCTACTCTTGCTACAACAAATACTACTACTGCAACAACTATGACAATTACTATTGCTGCTTCTGTTATTGCTGCGACTGCTACTACTAAACTATTACTACTACTACTATTACAACAACAACAACTATTAGTGCTACCAATACAACAACAAATACTAATGCTACTAATGCTACTACCGCTACTACTACTACTACCTCTCCAGCAACAACATTAGCTACTATGACTATAGCTTCACCTACAACAACAACAATAACTACTACTACAACAACCTCTCCTGCAACAAAAATGACTACTACGACTACAACTTCACCTACAACAACAACTACTACTACTACTAATGCTACAGCTACTGCAAATGCTACTACTACTACTGCCACTACTTCTACTACTACTACTATGGCTACGACTACTACTGCCATTACCACTACTTCTCCTACTATTATCACTTCTATTGCTACTGCTCTGACTACAACTACTGCTACTCAAACTAGTACTACTGCAGCTACTACTACACTTGCTACAACTTCTACAGCTGCTACTACAACTACTACTATTACCTCTACAACCATTACAGCTATTGCAAATACTACCACCATAACTTTGACTATTACTATGGCTACTACTGCTACTACAATTACTATTCCCACTACTACCACTATGACTACAGCTACTATTGCTATTGCCACTACTACAATGTCAATTACCACTTTTACTATTGCTACTGCCACGTTACTACTACTACTCCAACTAATACTACTGCTGCTACTGCTACTACTATTACTACTACTACTTCTGCTACTATCACTTCTTCTACTACTACTACTAGTAGCACAACTACTTCCATTTCTTCCACTACTATTACTACAACTACTACTACTACTTCTACTACTACTACTACTACTATTGCTACTACGGCTGCCATTGCTACTACTGCTACCAATATTTCGACTGCTACGACTTCTGCTCTGCTTCTACAATGACTAATACCACTACTACTACATCTACTACTGCTGCTACTACTGCTACAACTAATACAATTACAGTAGCTGCTACTTCTACTTCAGCTACTACTACTTCTACGACCACTACTACTACTACAACTATTACAACTACTGCTACTACAAGTGCTACTAATACAATAATAAATACTACTGCGACTACTACTACGTCTCCTATAACAATAATAACTACTACTACTACTACTACTTCTCCTACAACAACTACTACTGCTACTACTACTAACACTACAACTACTGCTACTACTACTACTACTACTACTACTACTATAACTTCTGTTGTTGCTACTACTACTACTACTACTACGGATACAACTACAACTGCGACTACTGCTACTTATCCTACTACTATTACTACTACTACTACTATTGCTACTACTACTACTATTGCTACTACTACTACTACAACAACAACTAATATGACTGTTGCTACTTGTATTACTAGAACTACTTCTACCAATATTACTAATACTATGACTAGTTGTAGTATTGCTACTACTCCTACAACTGCTACTACAACTACTATAGCTACTACGGCCGCTATTGCTACTACTACTGCCACTACTTAGACTGCTACAATTGCTGCTACAATTACTACTTCTACTACTACAACTACTTCTGCTACTGTTGCTGCTACTGCTACTACTGCTACTATTACGATTGCTTCTGCTGCTACTATTGCTGCTACTACGACAACAACTACTATTACTACCGCAACTACTACTACTTCTATTACTACTAGTACTACTGCTACTATTGCTATTACAGTTACTCCTACTACTCCTAATCCTACTACAACAACTACAACTACTTCTTTTACTACTACTACTATTACCATTGCTACTATGACTACTACTACTACGACTAGTACTTCGACTACTGCAACTACAGCTTCTATTAGTACTACTACTACTACACCTATTACTACTACTGCTACAACTACTACTTCTACTTTAACTACTTCGTCTACGATTGCTACCTTTGCTACTATTGTAACTGCTACGACTGCAACTACTGCAACTGCTACTACTACTACTACTACAACTATAGCTGCGACTACAGCTACTACTACTACGAAAACTACTATTGCTACTGCTACTACTTCTACTACTATTGCTTCTATTGACGTAATTACTACTTTGACTACAATTGGTGCAACTTGTGCTACTGCTACTACTAATACTACTACTGCTACTACCACTACATCTTCTACTGCTATTGCTACTAATACTACTTCTTTTACTACTACTACTGCTACTCCTACTAATGCAACTGTTGCTTCTACTAATATTGCTAGTACTAGTACTACGATACAACTATTACTACTACTAGTACCACTACTACTACCAGTACTTCTACTACTATTACTAATACCACGACTACAACTACTATTGCTACGAATGCTACTACGACCACTGCTGTTACTACAGTTACTACTGCTACATCTGCTATTACTACTATAAATTCTACTGCTGCTGCTACTACTACTATTAATACTACTACTACTACTACAACAACATTGACTACTGCTACTACTGCAGCTGCAGCTACAACTACTACTAGGCTACAACTACTACTATTGCGAGTTCTACTATGATGATCACTACTACTACTACAAGATGAATAATGCTTCAACTAGTAGTACAACTATAACAACTACTACTACCACCACCACCACCACTACTACTACTACTACTGCTGCTACTACTACTGCTACTGCCACTAATACGACTCCTATTGCTACTACTACAACGGCTACTACTACTACTGCGACAACAATAACTGCTAACTCTACTACTACTGCTCTTACTATTGCTACAACTGCTACAACAACTACAACAACAACAATTACTACATCTACTCCTATAGCTACTTCTTCTACTGTTGCTGCTACTACTACTACTACTACTGCCGCTACTATTATTACTGTGGTTGCTAGTACCAATACTAATACTACTGCAACAACTATAGCTTCTCCTACTACTATTTCTATTGCTACTACTACTGCTACTCCAACTAATACTACAACTGCTTCTACTACTACTGCAATGACAAGTATTACAACTATGACTACTACTAGTACTACTACTACTACTACTACCACTATCACTTCTACTACTATTACTACTACTACAAATACTACTACCACTACTTCGACTGCTACAACTGCAACTACTGTCATTGTAAGTGCCACTACTAATAATACTACTACTACAACTGCTACTATGGCTACAACTACTGTGGCCACAACTACAACTTCCTCTACTACTTTTGCTACTGTTACTGCTACAGCTACTACTACTACAACTACACCAACTAATACTGCTGCTGCAACTACCACTACTGCTACTAATAGTACTACTACTACTGCTCCTACGGCTACTACTACTACTACTGCTACCACTACTTGACTGCTACAACTACTGCTACTTCTACAATTATTGCTACTACTACTACTACATCTACTACTATTGCTCCTACTACTACTATTGCTACTGTTACAACTACAACTGCTACTGCTGCTACTATGACTATTTCTACTACTACTACTACAACAACTGCTGCCATTAGTACTACTAATACAATAATAAATACTAATGCTACTACAATAACTATTACTACCTCACCTGCAACTAGAATAACTACTACGACTACAACTTCCCCGAAAACAACAATAACTGCTACTAATGCTACAACTACTACAAGGGCTGCTACTACTACTGCTGCTACTGCAGCCACTACTTCTACTACTACTACGGCTACAACTACTACTGCCATTACTACTACTTCTCCTACTACTATTACTACTGCTACTCAAACTAATACTACTGCTGCTACTACTACAACTACCACTACTAGCATTACTGCTACTACTTGAACTACTACAACTACATCTACTACTATTACTACTATTGCAAATACTACTACCACTACTTTGACTGCTACTACCGCTGCTGCTACTACTACTACTGCGGCTACTGCTACTACTACGGCTACTACTACTATTGCTACTATGGCTACTACTACTATTGCTACTACCAATGCTACTACTACTCCTTCGACTCCAACTAATACTACTGCTGCTATTACTATGACTACTGCTACAAGTTTTACTACTACAATGCAACTACTAGTACTACTTCTGCTACTATTACTTCTTCTACTACTACTATTAGTACTACTACTACTTCCACTTTTTCCACTACTATTACTACAACTACTACAATAACAACAACTACTGCTGCTACTGCTGCTGCAACTGCTATTGCCACTATGGCTGCTATTGCAACTACTACTACCACTATTTGGGATATTACAATTGCTGCTCTGCTACTGCGATTACTACTACAAATATTACTACATCAACTACAACAACTACTACATATATTACTACTGCTGCTACCACTACTACAACTACTACTGCTGCTACCACTACAACGACTACTACTACTAGTACAACTATTACAACTACTGCTACTACTAGTGCGACTAGTACAACAACAAATACGATAGCTACTACTACTACTACTACTACTACCTCCCCTATAACAATAATAACTACTACTACCACTACTACTTCTACAACAACTACTATTGCTACTACTGCTACTACTGCAACTACTGCTTAAACTACTTCATCTACTACTGCTACTACTGCTACTACTGCAACTGCTACGACTGCTACTACTACAACTACTACGACTGCTACCACAGCTGCTACTACTGCTGCTGCTACTATTGCTACAACAACTACAGTTGTTGCCGCAACTACTACTACTTCCGCTACAATTTCTACAACTACTGCATATTACTACAACTAGTACTACTACTGATACTACTACTGCTAATAATACTACTTCTCTTACTACTATTGTTACTATTGCTACTTCTTCTACTATAACTACTACTACTTCTACTAATGCTATAGCTTCTACTACTACTAGTACTGCTACAAGTATTACCACTACTACTATTACAACTACTAGTACTACTACTACTTCTACTACTATTACTACTAGTACGACTACTGCTACTTTTGCTACGACTGCTACTACTACCCCAACAGTTACTACTTCTACTTCTGCTGTCACTATTACAAAGACTATTACTGCTACTACTACTACTATTCATACTACTACTACTACCACAGCAACGACTACTGCCACTATTGCAATTATTTCTACAACTACAACTACGGCCACAACTGCTACTGCTGCTAATTCTACTATAATAATCGCTACTACTACTACATTACGAATACTGAGTCAATTAGTAGTACAACTATAAGAACTATTACTACCACTATTACTACTAGTACCCCAGCTACTACTGCTACAACTACAACTACTACTACTACTTCTGCCACTGCTACTACTCCTATTGCTGCTACCATATTGGCTACTACTACTTCTGCTACCACTACTACTACTGCTACAACGATAACTGCTACCTCTACTACTACTGCTACTACTACTGCTAAAACTGCTACTATTCCTACTACTACTACTACACTGCTGCTACAACAGCTACTACTATTGCTGGTACTACTGCTACCACTACCATTATTACTGCTACTGCAACTACTACAACTTCTCCAAATGCTACTACTACTGCTACTCCAACTAATACTACAATTGTTGCTACTACTACTACAATGACTAGTATTACAGCTATGATTACTACTAGTACTGCTACTACTACTACAACTATTACTTCTACTAGCATTATTACTACTACAAATACCGCTACCACTACTTCAACTGCTACAACTGCAAATACTGCCGCTACAAGTACTACTATAATACTACTACTACTACTACTACTACTACTACTACTACTACTACTACTACTACTACTAATACAGCTACAACTACTATTGCCACTACTACTACTTCCTCTACTACTTTTACTACTGCTACTACACCAACTAATACTGTGGCTGCTACTACGACTACTGCTACTAATAGTACTACTATTACTGCTACTAGGGCTGCTTCTGCTACTACCGCAACCACTACTTCGACTGCTACAACTGCTGCTACTTCTACTACAACTACTACTATATCTATTACTATAGCTACTACTACTATTGCTATAATAAATACTACTACCATTGCAACTATCACCATTACTGTTGCTGCAACATCTACTAATGCCACTGCTACATCTACGACTATTACTAGTATTCCTACTATTACAACAACAACAACTATTAGTGCTACTAATACAACAAGAAATACTAATGCTACTACTACTACTACTACTAGTACCTCTCCTGCAACAACAATTACTACGACTACAACTTCTACTGCAACAACAACAACAACAACTACAACTACTACTAATGCTACAACTACGGCCAATGCTACTTCTACTACTATTGCTATGGTGACGTCAAGTACTGCCATTACAACTACTTCTCATACTACTATTTCTATTGCTACTACTACTCCGACTACAACTACAGCTACTCAAACTAATACTACTGCTACTACTTCTAGTATTACTACTACAACTATTACTACTATTGCAAATACTGCTACCACTACTTCGACTGCTACTACTGCTACAATTGCTACTACAATCACTACTACTACTACCACCACTACAACTACTGCGGCTATTAGTACTATTGCCACTTCTACAACTTTCTTTAATATTTGTACAATTGCTACTACCACTACTAATACTACTACTCTGACTCCAATTAATACTATTGTTGCTACTACTACAACTATTGCTACTACAATCACTACTACTACTACCACTACGACTACTGCGGCTATTACTACTATTGCCACTTCTACAGCTTCCTTTACTACTTTTACAATTGCTACTACCACTACTACTACTACTACTCTGACTCCAACTAATACTACTGCTGCTGCTACTACTACTATTGCTATGTGTATTACTATTACAATACAACTACTAGTACTATTTCTGCGACTATTACTTCATCTACTACTACTACTAGTACAACTACTTCCACTTCTTCCACTACTATTACTATAACTACTACAACTACTACAACGACTACAACTACTTCTACAACTACTACTACTATTACCACTACGACTGCTATTGCTACTATGTTACAACTATTCAGTCTGCTACAACTACTGCTTTGCTACTGCAATTACTACCATGACAACTACAACAACAACAACAACTGCTACTATTTCTACTGTTGCTACTAGAAATACTCCTACTGCTACAACTACTACAATTGCTCTTGCTGCTGCTACTACTACTACTACTACGAGCTCTACTAGTGCTATAACTATTGCAACAACAACAACTACAACAACAACTACTACTACTACTTCTGCTACTACTAAGACCTCTCCAAGAACAACAATAACTACTACTACTATTACTTTTTCTGCAACTACTACTACTACTACTACTACTACTAATGCTACAACACCTGCTAATGCTATTACTACTACTACTACTACTACTACTACTATTACTATTACTACGGATACTATTACTACTGCCACTGCTGCTACTTATCCTACTACTACTTCTACTACAGCTAATACTATTGCCACTACTACTACTACAACAACTAATACAGCTGCTACTACTAGTATTACTACAACTACTGCAACTACTATTACTAATAATAGTAGTAGTAGCAGTCTTGCTACTACTGCTATGACCGCTAATACAGCTACTATAGCTACTACCGCAGCAATTGCTGCTACTGCTACCACTAGTTGGACTGCTACAACTGCGGCTACTACTACGGCAACTACTACTACAACTACTAATACATCTACTACTACAACTACTTCTACTACTGTTGCTGCTATAGTTACTACTTCTACAACAACTACTACTATTACGACTACAATTGCTGCTGCTGCTACTACTACTACTACAATTACAACAACAATCGCAACTACTACTACTCTATTACTACCACTACTACTGCTATCAGTACCACTGCCACTACTGTCATAGTTACTGCTACTACTCCTACTCCTACTACAACTACTGCAACAACTACTACTTCCATTAGTACTGCTACTACTACTACTACTACTACTAGTACTTCTACTACTGCTACTACTACAACAACTACTACTATGATAAGTACTACTTCTTCTTCTACTACTACTACTCCTAATATTAATTTTGCAACTATAGCTACTGCAGCTACTATTACTACCACTGCTACTACTGCTACTACTACTAACACCCCCCCCCAACAAGTACTACTTCTACTACTACTACTACTGTTACATTAGATACTATCGCTATTACTACTCCAACTACTACTATAGCTACTACTGCTACTAATACTACTACTAATCCAAGTACTACTACAACTGATGCAACTTCTGCAACTGCTACTACTACAACTACAACTACTACTACCACTAATGTTACTATTGCTAGTATGGCTACTAATACTACTACTCCAATTACTACTGCTACTAATACTACTACTAATATTGTGGCTACTATGATGACAACTATATCTACTACTACTAATACTTCTTTTCCTTCTGCTACTACGACTGCAACTACAATAGCTACTACTACTATTGCTACCACTACTACTACCACTGCTCCTGCTAATACTTGCACTACTATTATTGCCACTACTGCTACTACTACTGCTACTACTGCTGCTATTGCTACTACTACTACTTTTGCTACCACTTGTTCGATTGCTACTACTGCTATGACTGCAACTACAATTACCACTACTACTACTACAACTAATGTTGCTACTACAACTACTACGAGTTCTACTTCTCCAATAATTATAACTACTGCTCCTACAACTGCTTCAACGACTTTTGCTGCTCCAACTAATGCTAGTGCGGCTCCTGCTACTACTCCTACTACTAGTTTTGCTAGTACTACTGCTACTACCACTACTGTTACTACTATAATAACAACAATAACTACTACTACTACTACTATTACTACTTCTAGTACTACTGCGACAACTAATGCTAATGATGCTACTACTACTACTACTTCTTCTTCTACTACTACTACTATTATTGCTACTATTGCTGCTACTTACCACCACTAGTACTGCTACTACTGTTACGAAGGCTACTACTAGTACTACTACTACTAATAGTATGACTACCACTACTAGTACTACCACTTCTACAACTACTACAGGTACTGCTACTATGGCTGCAACTGCTTCTACTACTATTACAACTACTATTTGTACTACTACTAAGACTACTTCTACTACTATTGCTACGGCTTCCACTACTGCTGCTGCTACTACTACTACCACAATAAGTACTACTACTACTATGGCTGCTACTACTAATACTACTACTGCTGCTGCTCCTACAACTACTACTACTACCTCTCCTACTACTAATACTACTTCCACTAGTGATAGTACTACTACTACTATTATTGCAACTACTGCTTCTGTTGCGGCTGCTACTACTATCACTACTACTATTACTACTACTAATGCATATACTTTTACTACTACTACTACTATTAATACGACTACTACTACTTTTGCTAATATTATTACCACTAGAACTATTACTATTACAACTACTACCACTGCTACTACTACTACTACTACTACTATTACGGCTACTGCTACTACAACTACTACTACAGCTACTACTCCTATTACTACTACTACTTCTACTACTCCTATTACTGCTACTATTGCTACTATTGCAACTACAACTACTACTCCTACTACACCTTCTACTGCAACTACAACTTCCATTACTTTTAGTAGTACTACTATTGCAACTCTACTACTACTACTTCTACTACTACTGCTGCTGCTACTACTAGAACTACTACTACAACTACTACTACTAGTTCTACTAGCCCTACTACTATTCCTAATACTACTATGCCTACTACAACCATAACTGGTACCACTACTACTATAGCTACTACTGCTTCTATAACTTCTACTGCTACTACCACTACTTCTACTACTACTACTACTACTTCCGCTACTACTTAAATTGCTCCAATGGCTATTATTACTAGTATGACTACTACTACTACTACAACTACTACTATTGTGACTACTACTGCTACTGCTACTACTACTATAGCTTCAATGAGTATGGCTGCTGCTGCTGCTACTACTACTATTGCCACTACGGCTACTACTACTACCAATACTAGGCCAGCAATTGTTGCTACTACTACTTCTACTATTACTGCTACTACTACTACAAGTACTACTACTGCTACTACAGCTACTACTATTACAGCTACTGCTACTACTCATACAACAATAACTACTACCACTACTTCTTCTCCAACTACTACTATAGCTACTACTACTTTTGGTACTACTACTAATGCTACTTCTTCTACTACTACTATGACTGCGATAACAACTACTGCAACTACAACAACTTCTACGACTACTACTCCTACTACTTCCTCTACTACAACAATAACTACTGCTACAGCTGTCGCTATAGCTACTACTACTACTGCTTCTACTACTTCTACTGCTTCTACTACTACTCCTACTACTACTGCTACTGCTACTGCTATTGCAGCTACTACTGCTAGTCCTACTACAACTACAACTACTAATCTTACTACTACTCCTACTACTACTACTACTGCTAGTACAACTACTACTGTTGCCACGGCCACATCTTCTACAACTACATCTACTGTTACTACCACTGCTACCACCGCTACCACCGCTAATGTGACTATAGCTACTACTATGATTGCTACAGCAACTACTACTACTACCCCAACTACTAAAACTACTAGTACTATTTCAACTACTGCTACTACTACTACTATTGCTACAATTGCTACTATTGTTTCTACAACTACAAATACTATGACTACTACTACTACTACTACTACTGCTACTACTACTACTACTAGTAGAAGTAATAATAGTAGCAGTAGTAGCTACAGTAGGAGTAGCAGTAATGGTAGTAGAAGTCATAGGAGTAGCAGCGATAGGAGTAGCAGTAACGGTAGTAGAAGTCATAGGAGTAGCAGCGATAGTAATGGTTGCCATAGTAGTAGTAGTAGTTATTATTGTAGTACTAGTCGTAGTAATATTAGTAGAAGTAGTAGTGCTACTACTAGTAGTAGTATTACTCATAGTAGTAGTACCATTAGTAGCAACAATAGTAGTATAGTAGTGGTAGTACTAGTAGTAGTTATAATAGTCATAGTAGTAAAAGTCATAGTTGTAGTAATTGCAGAAGTATTAGTTGTGGTAGAAGTAGTAATAGCAATAGTTATAGTAGTACTAGTATTAATAGCAATAGCAGTAGTTGTAGTGGAATTGATAGCAGTGGTAGTACTAGTAGTAGTAGTAGCAGGAGCAGAAGTAGTTATAGTAGTAGTAGCAGTAGTAGCACTAGTGGTAGTTGGAGTAGTACTAGTTGCAGTAGTAGTAGTAGCAAAATTAGGAGGTGTAGTAGTAGTAGTAGTAGCAGTAGCAAGAGTAGCAGGAGTAGTAGTAGTAGTAATAGTAGTAGTAGTAGTAGAAGTAGTAGTGTAGTAGTAGCAGCAGCAGAAACAACAGTAGTAGTAGCAGTAGTTGTTGTTGTTATTATTATTGTTATAATAGTACTAGTAGTAGGAGTAGTAGTAGCAGTAGCAAAAACAACAGCAGTAGTTATTGTAATAGTAGCAGTAGTAGAAGTAGTAGAAGTAGTAGTAATAGTAGTAGTAGTAGCAATTGTAGTACTAGTAGTAGTAGTAGTTACAGTGGTAGTAATACTAGTTGCAATAGTAGTAGTAGTAATTGTAGCAGTAGTAGTAGTAGCGGTTGTTGAAGTAGCAGTAGGAGGTGTTGGAGGATTAGTAGTAGTAGTTATAGTAATAGGAGTATTAGTAGTAGTAGTAGTAGCAGTATGAGTAGTAATAGTAGTAGTAGTTGTTGTTGTTGCAGCAGCAATAGTAGCATTAGTAGTTGTAAAAATAGTAGTAGTAGTAGTAGTACCATTAGCAACAGTAGTAGTAGTAGTAGTAACAATAGCAGTAGTTTCTAGAATAGTGGTAGTAGTTATAGTAGAAGTAATAGAAGCAATAGAAGTAGTAGGAGTAACAATATGGATAGGAGTTTGACTATTAGTAGTAGTAGTAGTAGTAGTAGAAGTAGTAGAAGTAGTAGAAGTGGCAATGGTAGTTGTAGTAATAGTTGGAGGAGGAGCTCTAGAAGTGGTAGTAGTACATGTAGTAGTAGTTGTAGTGGAAATAATAATAGAAGTATTGGTAGTAGTTTCTATAGAAGTACTAATAGTAGGAGTAGTAGTTGTTGTAGCAGCAATAATAGTATTAGTAGTAGTAGGAGGACGAGGAGGAGTAGTAGTAGGAGCAGTAGTAGTAGCGGCAATAGTAGTAGTCCTAGTAGTAGTAGTAGTAGTAACAAAAGTAATAGTTGCAGTAGGAGGAGGAGTAGTAATAGTAGCAATAGGAGTAGTTGTAGTAGTCGTTGTAGTAGTAGTTGTAGTAATAGTAGTTGTAGTGGCTGTAGTAGCAGCAACAATAGTACTAGTCATAGTTGTAGTAGCAGTAGCAGTAGTAGTAGTAGTATTAGTTGTAGTACGAGCATTAGTGGTAGTAGTAGTAGCAATTGTAGTTGTAGTAAGAGTAGTAGTAGTAGCAATAGTATAAGTTATTGTCGTAGCAGTAGGAGTAGTAGTATTCGTATTAGTAATAGTAGTACGAGGAGTAGTAGTAGCAGGGGTACCAGTAGTGGCAGCAACAACAACAGCAGTAGTAGTAATAGTAGTAGTAGTAGTAGTAGTAGTAGTGGTAGAAGTATTAGTTGTAGTCGTAATAGCAGTAATAGCAGTAGTAGTAGTAGTAGGAGTAGTAGTAGCAGTAGAAGTAGTAGTTGCAGTAGTACTAGTAGTAGTAGTAGCAATAGTAAAAGTTGTAGTAGTAGTAGCAGTAGTAGAAGTATTAGTAGGAGTAATAGTAGTAGTTATTGTAATAGTAGTAGTGCTAGTAGTAGTTGTCGTAGTAGTAGTGTAGTACTAGCTGGTGTAGTAGTAGTAGTAAGGGTAGTAGCAGTAGTAGTAGTATTAATTGTAGTAGTCAGACAAGAAGTCATAGCTGTAGTAATCATAGTAGTAGTAGCAACAGGCATAGTAGTAGTACCAATTGTAGTCATATTAGTAGCAGTAGTACTAGTAACAGTAGAAGTAGTAGTAGTAGTAGTAGTAGTGGTAGTAGTAGCAAAAGTAGTAGCAGTAATTGGAGAAGTTGTAGCATTAGTAGTTGTAGTAGTAGTAGACGTAGTAGAAGCAGCAGTAGTTGTTGTAAAAGTAGTAGTAGTAGTAGATGAAGTAGTAGTAGTTGTAGCAGAAGTAGTAGTTGTAGTAGTAGTAGTACTAGTAGTAGAAGTAGTAGTAGCAGTAGCAGTAGCAGGAATAGTAGTAGTAGGAGTAGTAGTAGTAGCAATGCTAGAAGTAGTTGTAGTAGTAGCAATGCTAGAAGTAGTTGTAGTAGTAGCAGTAGTATTAGTAGTAGTAATAGTAGTAGTTGTTGGAGTAGTAGTAGTACCAGCACTAATTGTAGGCAAGGTAGTAGCAGTAGAAGCAATAGCAGTAGTATTGGTTGTAGTTGTAGCAGTAGTAGTAGTAGTAATAGTAGTCATGGAGGTAGAAATAGCAGGAGTACTTATAGAAATTAGTACCAGTTATAGTCATGTTAGTAGTAGTAGTATTAGTAGTAGTAGTAGCGGTAGTAGTAGCCGATGTAGTAGCAGTACTTGCACAAGTTGTAGTCATAGTAGTTGTAGTAGTAGTAGACGTAGTAGTAGCATTAGTAGTAGTAGTAGTAGAAGTAGTAGTGGTAGTAGTAGTAGTAGCTGGAGGGGGAGGAGCTGCAGCAGCAGCAGCAGTAGCAGCAATAGTAGTTGGTGTGGAAGTAGTAGTGTCAGTCATAGAAGTATGGGAAATAGTAGTAGTAATAGTAGTCATAGTTGTACTAGTAGTACTATTAGTGCTAGTGGTAGTAGTGGCGGTCGTAGCGATTGTAGTATAAGTTATAGTAGTAGTAGTAGTAGTAGTCTTAGCAGAAGTAATAGCAGTAGTCGTTGTAGTCGCAGTTATTATAGCAGTAGTAATACTTACAGTAGTAATATTTGTAGGAGAATTAGAAGGAATAATAGTATAAGTAGCAGCAGTAGCAACGGCAGCAGCGATAACAGTAGTAGTATCAATCTTAGTTGTAGTAGTAGTAGCAGCAGCTACAATACTAGTAGTAGTAGCTGCAGTAGTGGTTGTATTAGTAGTAGCAGCAGTAATAGTAGCAATAGTAGTAGCAATAGTAGTAGTAGTAGCAGTTATAGCTGCAATAGTAGCAGTTATAGCAGCAATAGTAGCCACAATGGTTGTAGTTATTGCAGTAGAAGTAGTAGTAGTAGTAGCAGCTATAGCAATTGCAATAGTTGTAGTAGTAGTCGTACCAGAAGTAGTAGTAGAAGAAGTATTAGTAGTAATAGTAGCAGTAGTTGTAGTGGTAGTAGTAGTAGTAGCAGCTATAGCAGTTGCAATAGTAGTAGTAGTAGTTGTACCAGAAGTAGTAGTAGAAGAAGTATTAGTAGTAATAGTAGCAGTAGTTGTAGCGGTAGTTGTAGTAGCAGAAATAGGACTAGTAGTCGCAATAGTAGTAGCAGTAGCAGTAGCAGAAGTAGTAGGGTAGTAGTAGTTGCAATAGTTGTTGCAGTAGCAGGAGTGGCAGTCGCAGTAGACGTAGTAGTAGTAGTACTTGTTGGAGTAGTAGGAAGTAGCAATAGGAGTAGATGAAGTAGTACTAGTAGTAGTCGTAGTAATAGTAGTACTAGTAGTAGTAATTGTAGTGGTTGTTGGAGTAGTAGTAGTGCTAGTGGCAGAGTTGTAGTAGCATAATAGTAGTAGTAGCAGTAGTAGTAGTAGTAGAGGTAGTAGCAGTAGCAATAGTAGCAGCAGCAATAGTTGTAGTAGTAACATTAGAAGTAGTAGTTTTAGTGACCATAGTAGTAGTAGTATCAAGATTAGTAGTAGCAGTAGTAGTAGTTGTAGTCGAAGTAGTAGCTTTTATAGCAGAAGAAGTAGTAGTAGCAGTCGTAGATGTAGTTGCAGAACTACTACTAGTAGTAGTAGCAGTAATAGTAGTAGAAGTAGTTCTAGTAGTGGTAATAGTATTAGTAGTATTATTAGTAGCAGCAGCAGCAGTATTAGCTGAAGTAGCAGAAGTTATAGTAATAGAAATAGTAGTATTTAAAGTAGTATTAAAAGCAGCAGCAGCAGTAGTAGCAGTAGCAGTTGTAGTAGTAGGTATAGTAGTAGTAGTAGTAGTAGTAGTATTAGTAGCAGTAGTAGTAGTAGTAGCAGTAGTAGCAAAAATAGAAGAAGTAGTAGCAAAAGTACTCGAAGTAGTAGTAGCAAGAGTAGTAGCAGTAGCACTATTAGTAGCAGAAGTTGTTGTAGTAATTGCAGTAGTAGCAGAAGTAGTTGTAGTAGTAGTAGCAGTAGTAGTAGCGGCAGAGGTTGTAGCAGGAGCAGTAGTAGCAGTAGTAGTAGTTGTAGTAGTCGCAATATAACAAGTAGTTGTAGTAATTATAGTAGTAGTAGTTGCTGGATTAGTAGTTGTTGTTGTTCTTGTTGTTGCAGTCATAGTAGTAGGTGTAGTAGCTGAAGTAGTAGTAGTAGTAGTCGTAGATGTAGTTGCAGAACTAGTAGTAGTAGTAGAAGTAATAGTAGTAGAAGTAGTAGTAGTAGTAGTAGTATTATTAGTAGTAATACTAGTAATAGCAGTAGTAGTAATAGAAGTAGTAGTATTAGTTGAAGTAGAAGTAGTTGTAGTAAGAGTATTAATAGAAGCAGTACTAAGAGTAGTAGTAGTAGCTGTAGCTGTAGCAGCAACACTAGTAGTAGTAGTATTATGAGTCGTAGTAGTAGTAGTAGTAGTATTATGAGTCGTAGTAGTAGTAGAAGTAGTATTATGAGTCGTAGTAGTAGTAGTATTATGAGTCGTAGTAGGAGACACAGGAGTAATAGAAGTAGCGACAATAGTAGTAGTAGTAGTAGTAATAGTAATAGTAGAAGTAGTAGTTGCAATAGTACTAGAACCAGTAATAGTACTAGTAGTAGTAATAATAGGAGTAGTAGTAGTAATAGTAATAGTCACAGTCGTAGTAGTAGAACTAGTAGTAGTAGCAGTAGCACTAGAAATAGCAGTAGCAATAATAGTAGAAGTAGTGGCAGTAGTAGTAGCAGTAGTAGTAGCAGTATCAGTAGCAGTAGAAATAGAAGTAGAAGTAGTAGTAGTAGTAGTAGTAGTAGTAGTATTAGTAGTAGTACTAGTAGTAGTACTAGTAGTTGTAGCAGCAGCAGCAGCAGGAGTAGTAGTGGTAGTTGCAGTAGTAGCAGTAGTGCTAGCATTAGCAATAATAGCAGTGGTAGTAATAGTGATAGTAGTTGTAGTAGTAATAGTAGTGGTAGTAGAAGTAGTAGAAGTAGTAGTAGTAGTAGTAGTAGTAGTAATAGTAGCAGCCGTAGAAGCAGCAGCAGTAGTAGAAGTACTTGTAGTAGAAATTGTTGTTGTGGTTGTTGTCGTCGTACAAGTACTAGTAGTATCAGGAGTTGTACTAGTATTAGTAGTAGTAGTAGTAGTAGAAATAGTTGTAGTAGTAGTAGTAGTAGTAGTAGTTTTTGTTGTTGTTGTTGTAGTAGTAGTAGTTCCAAAAGTAGCAGTAGTAGGTGCTATAGTAGTCGTAGTAGTAGTAATAGAAGGAGTAGTGGGAGAAGGCGTAGGAATAGATGTAGTAGAAGGAGCAGCAATAGTAGTAGTAGCAATACCATGAGGTTTAGTCATAGTAGTAGGAGTAGTTGTATGAGTAGCAACAAAAATAGTTGTAGTTGTGGCAATAAGAGTAGTAGTATTAGTTGGTGTAGTAGCAATAGTTGTAGTAGTAGTACCGATTGTAGTTACAGCAATAGGAGTAGCAGTAGTAGTACCAGTAGCAACAATAGTAGTAGTAGTAGTTGCAGTAGCTGTAGATTCAAGAATAGTTGTAGTAGTAGTAGTAGTGGTAGTAGTAGTAGTAGCAGTAGTAGTAGTGGTAGTGGTAGTTCTAGTAGTAGTCGGAGGAGGAGTAGTAAAGTGGTAGTTATAGTTGCAGTAGTAGTAGTAGTAGTAGTATTAGTAGTAGTTGTAGTAGAAGTAGTAGCAGTAGCAGTAGTAGGAGTAGTAGAAGTAGTATTGGCAATAGGAGTAGCAGTAGTAGTATTAGCAGTAAGAGTACTACTAGTAGTAATAGCAGTAGCAGTAGTAGTAGTAGTAGTAGTAGTAGCAGTAGTAGTAGTTATGATAGTAGTAGTAGTAGTAGTAGTAGTAGTAGTAGTAGTAGTAGTAGTAGTAGTAGTAGTAGTAGTAGTAGTAGTAGTAGTAATTGTAGTAGATGTTGGAGCAGTAGCTGTGCCAGTAGGAGTAGTTGTAATAGTAGTGTACTAGTAAAAGTAGAAGTAGCAGCAGTAGTATTAGTTATAGTAGTGGAAATAGTAATAGCAGCAGCAGTAGTCGTAGTAAGAGTAGTAGTAGTAGCAATCGTTGTAGTTGTAGTAGTATTAGTAGTAGTTATTGTTGTTGTTGTAGTAGTAGCAGTAGTAGTAGTAGTTATTGTTGCAGTTGTGGTAGAAGTAGTATCAGTAGCAATAGTTGTAGAAGTGGTAGTAGTACCAATAGTAGTAGTTGTACTACTACTACTACCAATCCTACTCCTACTTGTGCTACTACTACTTCTACTCTTACTCCTACTACTACCACTACCACTTCGTGTGCTCCTCCTACTACTACTACTACCACCACTTCTACTATTACTGCTACTATTATTACTACTTCTACACCTATTCCTTCTCTTGCTACTACTACTACTACGCTTGCTGCTACTACAGCTACTCCTAATCTTGTTGTTGCTGCTGTTGCTCCTACAACTTCTGCTATATCTACTACTCCTCCTGTTGCTGCTACGTGTACAGCTACCCCTACTACTATGACTTATACTGCTATTACGATGACTAGTCTTACTACTACTTGTCTTACTACTACTTCCACTACCACTACTGCTGCTACTGGTACTACTGCTACTGCTGCCACGGCTACTAATATAATTGATACTACCACAAATACTACTACTACTCTATTACTTCTTCTACTACTACTACTACTATTGCTAATGCGTCTACAATTACTTCTACGACTACTAGCACTGCTACTGCTACTACTACTTACTCCTCTTACTACTACAATTACTATGAGTACTACTACTACTAATAATACGGCTACTACTACAACTACGACTACTACTATTCCTACTCCTACTCCTACTCTTGCTATTACTACTATAACAACTACTACAACAGCTACAACTACTCCTCCACCAACTCGTACTACTATTACTATAACTACTAATACTAATATTACTACTACTGCTGCTACTACTACTACTCCAACTCGTATTACTGCTGTTACTATGACAACAACAACTACTACTATTGCTACTACTACTACTACTACTAATACAATTATTACAAATACTACAACTACAACTACAACTACAACTACAACTATTACTCCTACTACAACTACTACAACTACCACCACTACTACTACCCCTACTCAAACCCCCAATGCGACTACTGCTACAATAACTACTACTACACCAACTACTACCACAACTCCAACTCCCACTCCTTTTGCAACTACGACTTTTGCTACTTCTCCTATTACTACCACTATGACAACAACTACTACTACAACAATAACTACTACTTCTGCTACAACTACTACAACTTCTACAACTAGTACAACTGCTACCACTACTACTCGTTCAACAGCTGCTACTACTACTACTACTACAAAAACTACTACTACTACAATTATTCAAGCTCCTACTATGATTCGTACTACTTCTACTCCTACTACAACTACTACTACTGCTACTGCTACTCCTGCTCGAACTCCCATTACTACTACTACTCCTACTATCACTACTACCCCTACTGCAACAACTATTACACCAACTACTACTACTACTACTAATAATACTACTACTAGGACAAAAACTCCTACTACTGCTACTAGTACTACCACTACTTGAACTACTACTACTTATGCTACTACTCCCACTCCAAATCCTACTACTCCTACTACTACTATTACTACTACTACTACTCCTACTGCTACTGCTACCCCTACTACAACTAATACTACTAGTACTACTAAGCCAAATACTCCTATTACAACTTCCACCACTACTATTTTAACTACTACTCCAAATCCTACTACTACTACTACTACTACTATGAGTACTACTACTAGTATAAGTAGTACAACAACAACTACTCCTACTACTTCTCCGATAACAACAATAACAACTACTACCACTACTACTACCATGACTTCTACTACTGCTACTACTACTACAACTAGAACACCTACTACTACTATTACTCCTACTGTTATTACGATTGTTGTTGCTCATACCATAACTACTACTACTCCTCCTCCTCCTCCTCCTCATACTTATACTACTACCCCAAACACTCCTCCTCCTCCTCCTACTACTACCACTACTGGTGCTTCTTCTTCTACTACTACTACTACTACCACCACTATTTCTACTGCTACGACTTCTTCAATTACTACTACTACTACTAGTGTTGTTGCTGTTGTAGCTCCTACCACAACCCCTACAACTACCACAACTACTACCACTACTATTACACTGCTACTACTACTACTACTACTACTAGTACTAATACTACTACCCCGAACACTACTACTACTACTAGTGTTGTTGCTGTTGTAGCTCCTACCACAACCCCTACAACTACCACAACTACTACCACTACTATTACACTGCTACTACTACTACTACTACTACTAGTACTAATACTACTACCCCGAACACTACTACTACTACTAGTGTTGTTGCTGTTGTAGCTCCTACCACAACCCCTACAACTACCACAACTACTACCACTACTATTACACTGCTACTACTACTACTACTACTACTAGTACTAATACTACTACCCCGAACACTACTACTACTACTAGTGTTGTTGCTGTTGTAGCTCCTACCACAACCCCTACAACTACCACAACTACTACCACTACTATTACACTGCTACTACTACTACTACTACTACTAGTACTAATACTACTACCCCGAACACTACTACTACTACTAGTGTTGTTGCTGTTGTAGCTCCTACCACAACCCCTACAACTACCACAACTACTACCACTACTATTACACTGCTACTACTACTACTACTACTACTAGTACTAATACTACTACCCCGAACACTACTACTACTACTAGTGTTGTTGCTGTTGTAGCTCCTACCACAACCCCTACAACTACCACAACTACTACCACTACTATTACACTGCTACTACTACTACTACTACTACTAGTACTAATACTACTACCCCGAACACTACTACTACTACTAGTGTTGTTGCTGTTGTAGCTCCTACCACAACCCCTACAACTACCACAACTACTACCACTACTATTACACTGCTACTACTACTACTACTACTACTAGTACTAATACTACTACCCCGAACACTACTACTACTACTAGTGTTGTTGCTGTTGTAGCTCCTACCACAACCCCTACAACTACCACAACTACTACCACTACTATTACACTGCTACTACTACTACTACTACTACTAGTACTAATACTACTACCCCGAACACTACTACTACTACTAGTGTTGTTGCTGTTGTAGCTCCTACCACAACCCCTACAACTACCACAACTACTACCACTACTATTACACTGCTACTACTACTACTACTACTACTAGTACTAATACTACTACCCCGAACACTACTACTACTACTAGTGTTGTTGCTGTTGTAGCTCCTACCACAACCCCTACAACTACCACAACTACTACCACTACTATTACACTGCTACTACTACTACTACTACTACTAGTACTAATACTACTACCCCGAACACTACTACTACTACTAGTGTTGTTGCTGTTGTAGCTCCTACCACAACCCCTACAACTACCACAACTACTACCACTACTATTACACTGCTACTACTACTACTACTACTACTAGTACTAATACTACTACCCCGAACACTACTACTACTACTAGTGTTGTTGCTGTTGTAGCTCCTACCACAACCCCTACAACTACCACAACTACTACCACTACTATTACACTGCTACTACTACTACTACTACTACTAGTACTAATACTACTACCCCGAACACTACTACTACTACTAGTGTTGTTGCTGTTGTAGCTCCTACCACAACCCCTACAACTACCACAACTACTACCACTACTATTACACTGCTACTACTACTACTACTACTACTAGTACTAATACTACTACCCCGAACACTACTACTACTACTAGTGTTGTTGCTGTTGTAGCTCCTACCACAACCCCTACAACTACCACAACTACTACCACTACTATTACACTGCTACTACTACTACTACTACTACTAGTACTAATACTACTACCCCGAACACTACTACTACTACTAGTGTTGTTGCTGTTGTAGCTCCTACCACAACCCCTACAACTACCACAACTACTACCACTACTATTACACTGCTACTACTACTACTACTACTACTAGTACTAATACTACTACCCCGAACACTACTACTACTACTACTACTACTACCACTACTATTACACTACTGCTACTACTATTGCGAATACTATTGCTACTGCTACTGCTACTGCTACTACTACTACTCCACCTCCTCCTCCTCCTCCTCCTACTACTCCTGCTACCACTATTACTATAGCTAATGCTACTGCTACTACTACTACTACTACTACTACTACTACTACTACTACTACTACTACTACAGTAGCTATAACTCCTACTACAGCTCCTACTACTATTATTACTACTACTGCTACTTCTACTGCTGCTGCTACAATCAACAACAACAACTACTACTGCTATTACTACTCCTATTCCAACTCCAACTACTTCTACCACACCTACAACTACTATTACCCCTACTCAAGCTTGTACACCTTCTACTAGTACCAATAATCCCCCTCCTACTACTACTCCTACAGTAACTACCACGCCTACTCCAACACCTATTGCTAATATTGCTACAATAACTACTACGACTACCATAACTACTACTACTACTACTACTACTACTACTACTACTACTACTACTACCACCACCACCACCACTACTACCACTACTACTACTACAACAACAACAACAACTACCACTACTACTACTACTTCTACAACCAATATAATTGCTACTATTGCTACTCCTACTATTACGGGTACTAACACTACTACAACTAATACTAAGACTCCTACTACTTCAACTACTATTACTGCTACTGGTACTACTACCCCTATTACTACTACCACTCCAAACACTCCTACGACTTCGATGACCACTATTCCAGCTACTACTGCTGCTACTACACACCTACTAGTGCTACTACTCCTACTACTTATATTACCACTATTACGACTACTCCTACTCCTGCTAATCAAAACACTCCTTCAACTACTACTATAGCAACAACTGCAACTATAGTTACTACTACTGTGACAACTACTACTACTACCATTACTAATAGTATTACTACAACAACAACTACTACCTCGACTACTACTACAACTACTACTGCTAGTACTACTACTACTACTACTAAGACTACTACTGCATTACTATTAGTACAACATCTACTACTACTACCACTCCATCCACTACTGGTACTATTACTAGTACTACTACTACTGCTGCTGCTGCTGCTGCTGTTACTACCACTACTATGAATACTACTACTACTACTACTACTACTACTATTACAACTCCAACTACCACTACTGCCTCCACAACAAACACTCCTACTACTACATCTACTACTATAGCTATAGCTAATACTACCACTACTACTACTACTATGACTACTACTACTACTATGACTATTACTACTACTACTACTACTACTATTACAATGCCTACTACTACTACTACCAGCTCTACTACAAACACTCCTACTATTACAACAACTACTACTGCTATACCTAATACTACCACTACTACTACTACTGTGACTACTACTACTACTACTGTTGCTACTGCTACTACTACTACTACTACTACAACAACAACAACAACTACCCTCCTACTACGACTATTACTACTACTACTACTACTTCTTCTACTACTATTACTATTTCTCCTCCTACTGCTACTCCTCCTACTATTACTACTACTACTCGTACTAATACTACTACTACAAAATCTCCTACTGCTACTACTACTGCAAGAACAACAACAACAACAACAACTACTACTTCTACTACTAGTACAATTGCTAATAGTACCACTCCTACTACTATTGGCACTACTACTACTAATACTAACACTACTACTACTACTATTGCTACTACTACTACTACTACTACTACTACTATTGCTACTACTATTGCTGCTACTGCTGCTACTACTACTACTACTACTACTACTACTACTACTACTACTAGTACTACTATTCCTACTCCTACTCCTACAATTGCTACTACAAGTACTCCTACTCCTACTCCAACTCCTACTGCTGCTACTACTACTACTCCTACTACAACCCCTACTGCAACAACTGCTATGGCTACTACTACACATATTCCATTTCCTACCACAACTACTGCTACTACTACTACCACTACTACTACAACAATAACAACAAAAGCTACTACTACTATTACTACTACTATTACTACTACTACTACTACTACTACTACTACTTCTACTGCTACTACTACTTCTACTACTTGTACAATTGCTACTACTACTATTCCTACTTCTACTACTACTAATAATAAGACTACTACTAATACTAAAACTACTACTAGTACTACTACTACTAATACTAACACTCGTACTACTTCTAGTACAACTGCTACTGCTAGTACTATTGCTCCTACTACTACAACTACTCCTAATACTCCTGCAATTTTTATGACTACCTACTACTCCTAGCACTCCTACAACTTCAATGACTACAACTCCCACTAGTAGTATTAGTGGGAGTAGTTGTAGCAGTTAGAATAATAGTAGTAGCAGTTGTAGTAGGAGTATTAGAATTTGTATTAGTAATGGTAGTAGTAGTATTAGTAGTAGTAGGAGTAGTAGTAGCAGTTGGAGTAGTCATAGTAGAAGTAGTAGTAGTAGTAGTAGTACTAATGGCAGAAATAACAATAATAGTAGTAGTAGTACTTGTCGTAATTTGAGTAGTAGTTGTTGGAGTAGTGGTAGTAGTGGTAGTAGGAGTATTAGTAGTAATGGGAGTTGGAGTAGGAGTAGTTGTCGCTGTAGTAGAAGTAGTGGTAGGAGTAGAAGTTGTAGAAGTAGTAGTAGGTGCAAGAATAGTTATAATAGTAGTATTGCTATTAGTAGTAGTAGTAGTAGTAGTAGTAGTAGTAGTAGTACTAGAAGTAGTAGATGTTGTAGCAGCAGCAACAGTAGTAGTTGTTGTTGTAGTAGTTGCACTGGTAGTAGTGCTTGTAATAGGAGTAGTAATAGTTGTAGCAGTAACCGTAGTGGAAGGAGTTATAGCAGCAGTAGCAATAGCAATTGTAACAATACTAGTAGGTGCAGTAGTAGTAGTAGTAGTAGTAGCAAAAGCAGTAGGAGTAATAGTTCTAGTTTTGGTAGTAGTAGTAGTAGCAGTAGTAGTGATAATAGCAGTATTAGTAGTAGTAGTTGTAGTAGTAGTAGTAGTAATTGGTATAATAACACTAGTACGAGTTGGAGTAGTAGTAGGAGTACTAGTTGTAGGAGTAGTAGTAGTAGCAGTAGTAGGAGAAGAAGTCAGAATAGTAGTAGTTGTAGTTGCTTTAGTAGTAGTAATGGTTGTAGTAGTAGTAGTTGTTGTAGGAATAGGAGTAGTAGTAGCAGCAACAGTAGTCATAGAAGCAATTGTAGTTGTATTAGTATTAGTAGTAGTAGTTGTTGTTGTAGAAGTAGTAGAGTATTAGTAGTATTCAGAGTAGCAGTAGTTGTTATTGTAGTTATAGTAGTGGCGGTAGCAGCAACTGCAGCAGTAGTACCAGTGGTGGTGGTAGTAGTAGTAGTAGTGGATGCAAAAAGACAAGTAGTACGAAGACTAGTAGTGGTAGTATTATTAGTTGTAGTACTTGGGGTAGCTGTAGAAGTAGTAGCAATAGTAGTAGCAGTAGCAGTAGTAGAAGTTGTAGTAGCAGTAGTAGCAACAATAGGAGTAGGAGTACATGTACTAGGAGCTGGAGTAGTAGTAGTAGTAGTAGCAAGAGTAGGAATATGTGTAAAAGTAGTAATAATAGTAGCAGTAGTAGTAGAAGTGATATTGGTAGTATTAGTAGCAGAAGGAGGACTAGTAGTAGCAGCACAAGTAGGATTTGGATTAGTAGTAGTAATTATGCTACCGCTACTACTACTATGACTATTACTACTGTTTCTCCCATCGCTACTACTGCTGCTACTACTAATGCTACTATAACAACTGCTACTACTTCTACTACTACTACTGCTACTGTTGCTACTGGTACTTATGCGATGCTACTATTGCTACTATTGCGGTTGTTACTGCTACTCCTTCCACTACTACTGCTACTACTACTGCTAATACAATTGCTATAATTGCTACTACTGCCACGAGTACTACTAGTATTGCTACTACAACTACTACAACAATTGCTACTGCTACTACTTCTACTACTACTATTACTACTACTATTGCTACTACTTCTTATACCGCTACTTCCACTACTACTACTACTAGTAGTTCTACTATTACTAAAACTGCTAATACTATTACTACTGCTACGAATACTACTACTACTACTACTTCTATTACTGCAGCAATTGCTACTACTACAATCATTACTACTTCTGTCACTACTGCTACTACTATTCCTACTGCTACTACTACTCCTCCTACTACTACTACTACTGTTACAGCTGTTGCTGCAACTTCTGATACTGCTACAACTGCGGCTACTAGCATTATAGCTACTGCTACTACTACTATTTCCCCTTTTACTACTACTACTATAGCTACAACTACAACTACTGCTACTACTATTACGGCTACGACTACGACTACTAGTTCTCCTACTACTGCTATTCTGCTATAGCTCCTACAACTGCTAGTGCTAGTAATACTACTACTACAACTCCTATGACTAATTGTAGTGTTAGTATTACAACTACTAGTACTAGTATTGCTATTACGACTACTACTACTGCTGCAGCTGCTACTAGAACTGCTACTACTATTGCTTCTGCTACTACTATTCCTTCTACTACAACTACTCCAAACACTCCCACTACTACAATTACTACACCTACCACTATTGCTATTACTAATACTACTACTACTGCTGCTATTACCAATACTCGCACTGCTACCATGGCTATTACTATTACGACAACAACAACAACAACAACTACTACTACTATGACTACTACTACTACTATGACTTCTGCTGCGGCTTTTGCTCCTACAACTACTATTACTACTACTACTGTTAATACTACAACTACTACTATTACTACTACACCTACCACTACTTCTATTACTAAAACTACACTTACTACTGCTACTAATACTACTATTACTTTTACTCATACGACTATTACTATTGCTGCTGCTATACTTGCTACTATTTTTACTACAACTACTACAACTACTACTATTAATACCACAACTACTACTACTACTACAACTACTACTCATACTGGTACTACTACTCCTCCACCTCCTACTACTACTACTACAGCAACTACACCACTATTCAAACTACTTCTACTACAACCACTAATATTACTACTACTACTACTACTAATACTACTAGTACTACTACTACTACATCACTACCACTACTACTACTAATACTAGTATTACTATTACAACTGCTACTGGTGCTTCTACTAGTACTACTACTACTACAACTAAAACAACTATTTACTATTACACCTATTGCGGTAGCTACTGCTACTGCAACTACTACTGTTACTACTACTCCAACTCCTAATCTTACTACAACTACTGCCACAACTACTACTCCAACTCCTACTACAACTCCTACTACAACTCCTACTACTACTCCTACTACTAATACTACTACTACTACTACTACTACTACTAACACAACTGCTAATATTACTAATACTTGTATTACTAATACTAATATTACAACTACTTCTGCTACGCTGCTACTACAAGAACAACCACTACTACTTCTTCTACTTCTGTTGCTGCTACAACAACAACTGCTGCTGCTACTACTTTTACTACAGCTACTACTATTGCTCTTACCACTGCTACTACTACTACTACTATTACTACTCCTACATCAACTCCTATCGCTCCTACCACCACCACCACTACTACTACCACTACTAGTACTACTGCTACTACACCACTAGCACTACTACTACTAACACTACTATTACTATTACACCTGCTACTGCTGCTACTATTAGTACTACTACAACTACAACTAGTAGTAGTAATAATAAGAGTGGTAGTAGTTGTAGTAGTAGTAATAGGAGTAGGTGTAGGAGTAGGTGTAGCAGTAGGAGGAGGAGGAGGAGTAGGAGTAGTAGTTGTAGTAGTAAGAGTACTAGTAGTAGTAGTAGCAATAGTAGTAATAGTAGTATGAATAGTAGCAGTAGTAGTTGCAGTAGTAGTAGTAGTAAGAGCAGCAATAGTAGTAGTAGTAGTCGTGGTTAATCTGAGTTGGTGTAGGAGTATGAGTAACAGTAGTAGTAGTAGTAGTAGTAGTAGCAGCAACAGTAGTAGTAGTGGTTGGAGTAGCAGTAGTAGTAGCGGTAACAATAGTAGTATTAATAGTAGTAGTAGTAGTAATAGTAATAATGGTAGTAGTAGGAGTAGCAGTAGTTGTAGCAGTAGGAGTAGCAGTAGTTGTAGTAGTAAGAGTAGCAGTAGTTGTAGTAGTTGGCATAGTAGTAGTAGTTGTAGTAGTTGTAGTAGTTGTAGTAGTTGTAAGAGTAGTAGTAGGAGTAATAGTTGTAGTTGTAGTAGAAGCAGTTCTTGTTGTAGTAGTAGTAGCAGTAGTAGTTGTAGCAGTAGTATTTCTACTAGTAGTAGTAAGAGAAGTAGTAGGAGTCGTAGTGTAACAGTAGTAGTAGCAGCAACAACAATAGTAGCAGTAGTAGCTGTAGTAGGTGTAGCAACAACAGTAGCTGCTGGACTAGTAGCCGGAGTATTAGTAGCACTAGTTGTTGTACTGGTAATAGTAGTAGTAGCACTAGAAGTAATAGTACGAGTGGTAATTGTAATTGTAGCAGTAGTAGTAGTAATAATAGTAGTAGTAGTAGTAGTAGTAGTAGTAGTAGTAGTAGTAGTAGTAGTAGTGGTAGTAGTAGTAGTGGTAATAGGAGGAGGAGGAGTAGTAGTAGTAGCAGTAGTAGTAGTAGTACTAGTAGTAGTAATAGTAGTGGTAGTAGTAGTAGTGGTAATAGGAGGAGGAGGAGGAGTAATAGTAGTAGCAAAAGAAGTAGTAGTAGTATTGGTAGAGTAGTAGTAGTAGGAGTTTGAGTAGAAATAGTTGAAGTAGTAGTAGTTGTTGTAGTAGATGTAGTAGTAGTTGTTGTTGTAGTATTAGCCATATAAGGAGTAGGAGTGGTAATAGTTGTTGTAGGAGTTGGAGTAGTAGTAGTAGTAGCTTGAATAGTAATAGGAGTAGTAGTAGAAGTAGTTGTAGTGGTAGTAGCAGCAGCTGCAGTAGCAACAGTAGTAACAGCTGTAGTGGCAACAGTAGTAGCAATAGCAGGAGGGGAAATTGTAGACGTAGCAATAGTTGGAGTAATAGCAGCAGTAGTAGTAGTAGTAGTAGTCGTAGTAGTAGCAACAGCCCTAGTAGCTGCAGTTGTAGTAGTGGTAGGAGAAGTTATGGTAGTAGCAGTACTAATGGTAGTGTTAGTATTAGTAGTAGCCGTTGTAGCAATAGTAGTAGTGGTTATTGTTGTAGTAATATTAGTGGCATTCGCAGTCGTTGTAGTACTATTTGTAGCAGTAGTAGTAGAAGTAGAAGTAATAGTATGAGTGGTACTAGTAATTGTAGTAGAAGTATTAGTAGCAGTAAATGTAGTAATAGGAGTGGTAGTAGTTGAAGTGGCAGTAGTTATAGTAGTAGTAGTAGTAATAGGATTAGTACTAGTAGTAGTAGTAATAATAATAATAGTAGTAGCGGTAGTAGCAGTTGAAGTAGTAGTAGTAGTAGTACTATTACTCTGACTATTACTACTGCAACTCATACTATTACTCCAACAGATACAACTCCTACTATTACTGCTACTGCTATTACTACTATTAATCCTCCTCTTACTTGTGCTACTACTACTACTACTCCTACTCCTGCTACTGCCACTACTCATACTTCTACTCCTACTACTAATACTACTTTGACTCCTACTACTACTATCACAACAACAACCACTACTACTATTACTACTACTACTACTTCTGCTATTGTTACTACTCCTACTAGTACTACTACTGCTACTCTAACTACTGCTACTCCAACTAATACTTCTACAATTACTACTACTACTGCTACTACTACTTCTACTAGAACTCATACTACTATACTACTACTACTGATACTACTGCTATTACTACTATGAGTAATACTTGTACTACTTCCACTACTACTTCTACTACTACAAATATTTCTACGACAGCTACTACTACTACTGCTAATAATACTATGACTACTACTACTACAAATCTGGTTGCTACTATTAGTACAACAACAACAACTACTACTACTACAATGACCTCTACTACCGCTACTACTACTCCAACTACTACAACTACTACTACAATTAATACTCCTACTCCTACTACTACTAATCCTACTACTCCAACTTGTATTCCTTCTCTTATATGTATTCCTACTACTGCTCCCATTACTATCACTACTACTACTGCAACTACTACTACTATTGCAACTACTAGTACTACCTCTTTTACTTCTACTACTACCGCTGCTACTACTAGTAGTACTACTACCACTACTACTACTGCCATTGCTATTACTACTATAGCTACTACTACTACTAATGTGACTACCATTGCTGCTTTTCTTGTTGCTGCTATTGTGACTTTTACTTCCACTACTACTACTACTAATACTCCTGTTGGTAGTACTATTACTGCTACTGTTACTACTACTACTGTTGTCGCTCCTGCAGCTACTAATACGGCTACTACTATTACTACTAGTATTCCTACTGTGACTGCCACAACAACTACTACTATTGCTACTGCTACTTCTACTAATACTACTGAACTTGTATTACCAATTTTGTTGTCGCTATTGCTACTGCTGCTATTAATACTACTACTCCTACTACTTCTACTACTACAACTAATGCAACTACTACTATTGCTTCTACTACTGCGACTACTTCTGCTACTACTTCTGCTACTACTATTATTACTACTGCTACTTTTGCAACTACTATAGCTACTGCTGCTGCAGTTAGTGCTATTACTACTACTGCTATTGCTGCTGCTACTGCTACTTCTACTACAACTTGTGCTACAACTACTACTACTACTGCTAATACTACTGCTGCTGCTGTTGTTGCTGCTGCCACTATTACTGCTACTACTACTACTGCTACTACTACTGCTTGTACTACTACTGCTACTACTGCTACTACTACTACTGCTGCTACTACTACTACTACTGCTGCTGCTACTACAACTATACTGACTACTACTACTGCTTTTTCCGCAACTACTGCTACTCCTAATACTATTGCTGCTACTACTAGTATTACTATTAATACTACAACTACTAGTACCACTTCTGCAACTACAACTACGACTGCTGCTGCTACTACTGTCGCTACTACTGCTACTTCTACTACTACTATTTCTGCTACTACTGCTGCTACAACTACCACTTTTACGACTATCACTATTATTATTACAACTACTACTACTTCCACCACCACCACCACCACCACCACTACTACTAGTACTACTACTACTAATACTACTAATAATGCCACTGTCGCACCAACTACTACTAGTACCACTGCTGCTACTATTAGTACTACTACTAGTACTACTAATGTTGTTGCTGCTAGTACTACTATAGCTACTATTTCTGTTGCTACGGCAACTACTACTACGTCTCCAACTACTATTACTGCTACTATTGCTCGTACTATTGCTACTGCCACAACTTCTACTACAACTACAGCAACGACTACTGCTGCTACTACTACTATTACTACTATTACTACTGTAATTACTACAGCTATTGTAGCTTCTGCTACTCGTACTACTAATACTGTTGCTACTACTACAACTACTGCAGCGGCAACTACTACTACAAATACTATTACCAGCACTACTGCTGCTGCTGCTGCTACTACTACTACTATTGTTGCAAATACAATCCCCATACTACTGCTCCACTGCTGCTGCTACTAGAATTACTATGGCTACTAATACTGCTTATACTGCTACTACTATTACTACTACTACTATTTTTGCTACTACAATTGCTATGACTGCTACTACTTGTGTGGGTACTACTACTTATTCTCTTACTACTACTACTGCGACTACCACCATAACTACTACCGTTATTATAACTGTAGCTACTATTTTTGCTACGACTACTACTAATATTACTACCAATACTACTACAACAACTATTGCTTCTACTCCTACTGGTGCTATTTCAACTACTACTCCTATTACTGCTACTACTACTACTACTACTAATATTACTGCTACTACAACTACTGTTACTACTACTACAACTACTACTGCTATTACTACGACCACTACAACAACATCTACTACTGCAACTACTACTACCACTACTACTACTAATACAATTACTACTAGTACTGCTTCAGCTACTACAACAACTACTACTACTGCAGCTGCTACTACTTCTACCACAACAACGACAACTACTACTACTACTACAAGCACTATTGCTACTATTGCTACTAGTACTACAACAACAACTACTACTACTATTACTACTAGTACTACTACTACTGCTGCTACTACAACTGCTACTACTGCTGCTGCTGCTCCTACTTCAACTACTATGACTACTACTACTAATACTATTATTCTTACTATTAACACTAGTACAACTACTACTACCACTATTACAACTACTCTACTATTACTGCTATTATGACTACTACTATTGCTACTATGACTCCAGCGACTACTCCTAATACTACCACTACTACTTCCACCCCTACTACTTCTCCTCCTACTACTACAACTAATACTCCTATTACTACTGTTATGACTACTGCTGCTACTGCTACTACTACTGCTATTACTACTACTACTACTACTAATGCTACTATTACAGTTGTGACAAAAATTACTTCTACTACTACTCCTACTACTACTCCGACTTCTACTACCACTATTCCTACTACTACTACCACTACTATTACTACTGCTACTACTACTACAACCTCTACTACTATTACTACTATTACTTCTACTACTAATTCTACAAATACTTCTCCATCTATTGCTACCATTATGACAACAACAACTACTACTACTGCTACTTCTACTACTACTGCTATTACCACTACTACTACTGTTGCCATAGCTACACCACTACAACAACTACTACTACGATGACTTTTACAACTACTACTACAATTGTTGTTGTGACTACGACTACTACTACACGTACTACTACTTCTATGACTACTACTACAGCTACTACTACTACTACTACCTCTACAACTACTGCTACTGCTGCTACTAGTACACTACTACTACAACTACAACTACTGGCACTACGACTACCTCGATGATAGCGACTACTACTATTGCTACTACTACTTCTAATACTACAACTGCCACTACTACTACTACTAGTACTCCTATTACTGCTACTACTACTACTACCACTACTACTACTACTACTACTACTACTACTACTACTACTACCACCCCCCCTACTCTAACTCCCACTCCTACTACTATTCCTACTACAACTTCTACTAATACTCCTACTACTATAGTGACTACTACTGTTGCAACTACTTCTACAACTATTACTCCTATTTGTGCGACTAATACTACTACTACTGCTGCTACTGCTACTACTACTATACTAGCTATTATGACACTATGACCGCTACTTTTACAACTGCTGCAACTACCTCTACTAGTACAACTACTACTACTAATACTTCAACCTCTACTACTGCTATTGCTGCTATTGCTGCTGCTACTACTACTACTACTACCATTACTATTATTTCTGCATCTATTACAAATTCTACTAGTACTACTTCTACTACTTCTGCTACTACTGCTACTATTACTAATACTACTACTACTTCTTCTACTAGTGCTGCCACTAGTACTACTACTACAACTACTACGATGATGACTGCTGCTACAACAACAACTACCACTACTGCTGCTGCTACTAGTAATTCAACTATCGCCACAAATGCTGCTGCAGCAACTACTACTACTACAACTGCTACGGCTACTAGTACTATTACTAAAACTACTACTGTTGCTGCTACAACTTCTACTTCTTCTACTTCAACTCCTATCACTACTACTACTACTACTACTGCTGCTACGACAACTGTTATAGCTACAACTATTGTTGCTGTTGTTACTACTTCTATGACTACTGGTACTGCTACAACTACTATTGCTGCTACTACTTCTACTACTACTGCTGCTGCTAGTCCTACTACTACTACTACAATTAACGTTGCTGCTGGTACGACTTCTGCTACTATAAATGCTAATGCGGCTACTATTGCTGAGGCTATTAGTACAACTTCTAATAGTACTACTACAACTACAACAACTACTGCTGCTGCTGCTGTGGCCATTGCCAGTGCTGCTACTTCTACTACTACTACTACACTAACATCTCGTACTACTTCTACTACTCCGCTACTACTGCTGCAACAATACCGCTACTGCTTCTACATCTAGCATTACTACTACTGTTGCTACTTCTACTACAACTACCACTGCTACTACTAATATTACTAATACAACTGCAAGACTACAACTTTTGCTAATACAACTGCAAGACTACAACTACTACAATAACTACTGCTATTACTACTTTTCCAACAACAACTACTACTACTACAAATGCTACTATTGCAGCTACTACTGCTACTACTACCACTACTACTACTACTACTATTGCTGCTGCTCCTGCTGCTACTATGCTATAACTCCTTCTACTACTATTATTGCTACTACTATTACTATTGCGACAACAACTACTACTACTGTTTCTGCTACAGCTACCACAACTACTACTACTGCTCAAACAACTATCACTACTACGACTACTACTACTATTATTAGTACTATTACTACTTCTACTGCGACTCCAACCACTACTCCTACTGCTTCTACTACTACTACAACTACTACTACTCCTACTACTAATAGTGCTACTACTACCACAACTACTATTACTTCTGCGGCTATTGCTCCTGCTGCTACTCGTACTACTACTACTACTACTACTACTACTACTACTGTTACTTCAATTTCTACTACTGCAACTACAACCACTCCTACCACTACTACTACTATGACTACTACTACTACTTCTATTATTGCTATCACTAATGCTACAACAACAAGTACTACTATAGCTACTACTATTGGTAGTAATAGGGCTACTTCTACTACCCCTGCTACTACATCTGCAACTACAACTGCTTCTTCTACTACTAGTGCAAAAACTACTACCACTACCATTGTTTCGACTACTAACTACTAGTACAACAACTGCAACTACCACCACCACAACAACTACTACTACAATTACTACTACTACTACTACAACTACTTCTACTACTACTACTAATGCTACTACTACTACTACTTCTTCTACTACTATTACTACTACAACTACTTCAATTACTATTACTTCTACTCCTAACACACCTACTACAAATACTACTATTACTAATAGTACTACTGCTATTATTATTACTACTACTGCTACTACTACAACAATAACAACAACTGCTGCTGCTACTACTATTACAACAATCACTCCTACTACTGCTATTACTACCACTACGACTACCAATATTGCTCTTACGACTATTGCTACTGCTACTACAGCAACTACTACTACTATTGCTACTGCTACTACAATAACAACAACAACAACTACTACTACAACAACAACAACAACAACTACTACTACTGCTACTATTGCTACTACTTCTATAGCTACCCCTACTACTACTCCTAAAGCTTCTACAACTACTACTACTATTACTACTATTAGTACAACAAGAACTACTACAACAACAACTACTTCTACTACTACTACTAGTACTACTGCTACTACCACAACAACTACTAGTACTACTATAAGTACTACAACTGCTACTACTACTACCACCACAACAATAACTACTACTACTACTACTATTACTCCTAATACACCTACTACAACTACTCCTATTACTACTACTACTACTACTACTTGTACTACCGTTACTACTACTATTGCTACTACTACTACTGCCATGACTACCACAACTACCTCTATAACTACTGCTACACTACTACAACAACTACTACTATTGCTACTACTACTACTTTTGCTCCTATTACTGCTACTACTGCTACTACTACTGCTCCTACTATAACTACAGCAGCCACAACTATTGGCACTATGACTACCTCTACTACAGCGACTACTACTACTACTTCTTCTTCTTTTAATACTACTACAACAACAACAACTACTACTACTCCTATTATTGCTACTACTACTACAGCCACTACTACTCCTGCTACTATTACAACTTCTATTCCTACTGAAACCTCTATGAATAGTACTATGACAACAACTACTACTAATACATCTACTACTACTACTAATACTACTACAACCACTACTACAACTGCTACTCTTGCTGCTACTACTACTACTACTACTACTTCTACTGCCACTATTGTTGCTGCTGCTGCTCCAACTACTTCGACTACTACTACAGCTACTACGGCTACTACTTCGACAACTACTACTACTACTACTGCAACAGCTATTGCTACTACTACTAATACTAATACTACTACTATTATTACAACTACTACTACTTCGACGACTACTACTACTACTATTACTTATGTTGCTACTTCTATGGCAACTACTCGTACTTCTATTACTACTAATACTACTACTTTTGCTACTGCTAATACTATCACTGCTACTTTTGCTACTGCTACTACTATCACTACTACTACTACTACTGCAACTACTATTACTTCAATTTCTACTACTACGACTACGATTACCCTGGCTGCTGCTACTTCTATGACTACTACTACTACTACTATTGTGGCTACTACTAATGCAACTACAACAACTACTACTATTGCTACTACTACTGCTAGAGATAGGGCTACTTTTACAACCCTTGCTACCAAATCTGTAACTACTACTGCTACTTCAATTAGTGGTACAACAACTACTGCCACTTCCACCATTACTACTACTAGCTACTATAACTACAACTATAACTACTACTACCACAACAACAACAACAACAACAATAACTACTACTACTATTACTACTACTTCTACTACTATTGCTACTACTGTTATTTCTACTACTAGTACTACTACTACTCCTAATGCACCTACAACATATACTACTATTACTAAGAGTACTACTTCTATTATTACTATTACTACTACTACTACTACTACAACAACAACAACAACTACTACTACTACTATTATAACAACCACTACTACTACTACTATTACTACTACAACGACTACCACTACTGCTCTTACTACAATTGCTATTGCTGCTATAGCTACTACTACTACTACTGTTATTATTATTATTACTACTACTACTACAACAACAACAACAACAACAACAACTATTACTGCTACTAATACTACTAATTCTACTGCTACTCCTCCTACTACTATAGGTTCTATTACTGCACCTACTATTACTTCCACTACTACTACCCCAAATGCTACTACTACAACTACAAATAACACAACAACTGCTACTACTACTACTATTACACCTAATACACCTACTGCAACTACTACCATCACATCCACAAACTACTACTATTACTACTACTATTACTACTACTACTTCTACAACTACTATTATTATTACTACTGTTGCTGCTAGAACTACTACTACTACTACTTCTACTACCATTACTACAACTATTGCTACGACTACTGCTACTCCTACTACTCCCACTACTATTACTACTACTATCTCAACAACTACTAGTACTAGTACTACTACTACTACACTACTACAACTACTACTTCTAGACTACAACTACTACTACTCCTCCTCCTCCTCCTATTACTGCGACTACTACTACTACTATTACTACTACCCCTATTCCAACTCCCACTCCTACTACTATTCCTACTACAACTTATACTAATACCACCACTACAACAACTACTTCTCCTATCGCTATATCTATTACTCCTGTTGCAACTACTTTTGCAACTACTAGTCCTAGTCCAATGACTAATACTACTACTACTACTGTTGCTGCTGCTACTACTCCTGCTACTGCTACTACTACTACTGCTACTACTATAACTACTATAACTACTATAACTACTTCTACCACTTCAACTACTACTACTACTATAACTACTATTCCTACTACAACTTCAGCTAATAGTACTACTACAGCAACTACTACTACTACATTTACTACTACTCCTACTACTACAACTGCTACTACTACTACTACATTTACTACTACTACTACAGCAACTGCTACTACTACATTTACTACTACTACTACATTTACTACTACAGCAACTGCTACTACTACTACTACTACTACATTTACTACTACTACTACTACTACTACATTTACTACTACTACTACTACTATTACTTTTGTTGCTACTGCTACCACTACTACTCGTACTTTTACTACTACTAATACTACTAATATTGCTACTACTACTACTATCGCAACTATAACTACAACAACTACTGTTACTTCAATTTCTACTACTGCGACTACAACTACTCTGGCCACTGCTACTACTATGACTACTACTACGACAACTATTGTGGCTACTACTAATGCTACAACAACAACTACAACTATTGCTACTACTATTGCTAGAGATAGGGCTACTTTCAGAACCCTCGGTACCACATCTGCAACTACTGCTGCTGCTACTATTACTAGTAGAATAACCACTGCGACTACCACTGTTACTACTACTAGCTACTACCATTAAAACTATAACTACTACTACCACAACAACAACTACTACTACTTCTACTACTACTACTACTACTTCTACTACTTTTGCTACTACCGCTATTTCTACTACTAGTATAACTACTACTCCTAGCACACCTATGACATATACTACTATTACTAAGAGTACTACAACTATTATTACTGCTGCTGCTACTACTACTACAACAACTACTACTACATCTACTACTACAACTGCCACTACTACTACTACTACTATTACTTCTGTTGCTACTGCTGCCACTACTACTCATACTTCTACTACTAGTAATACTACTACTACTGCTGCTACTACTACTATCACAACTATTACTACAACAACTACTGTTACTTCAATTTCTACTACTGCGACTACAACTACTCCGACCACTGCTACTACTATGACTACTACTACGACTACTATTGTGGCTACTACTAATGCTACAACAACAACTACAACTATTGCTACTACTACTGCTAGAGATAGGGTTCCGCTACAACATCTGCAACTACTGCTGCTGCTACTATTACTAGTAGAACAACTACTGTGACTACGACTGTTACTACTACTAGCTACTTCCATTACAACAATAACTACTACTACCACAACAACTACTACTACTATTACAACAACTACTACTACTTCTACTACTTTTGCTACTACCGCTATTTCTACTGCTAGTATAACTACTACTCCTAGTACACCTACAACATATACTACTATTACTAAGAGTTCCACAACTATTATTATTACTACTACTACTACAACAACAACAACAACAACTACAACTATTACTACTATTACAACAACCACTACTACAACTACTATTACTACTACAACAACTACCACTAATGCTCATACAACAATTGCTATTGCTTCCATACCTACTATTACTGTTGTTGCTATTACAACTACTACATCTACTACTACTACTACTACAACAACAACTATTACTACTACTATTGCTACTACTTCTACTGCTACTCCTACTACTACGACTAGTTCTATTACTGCAACTACTATTACTTCTACTACTACTACTACTACCAACTACTACTACTACAACAACAACTACCACAACAACTGCAACTACTACTACTATTACTCCTAATACACCTACTACAACTACTACTATTTCATCCACAGCTACTACTATTACTACTACTGCTTCTATAACTACTATTATTATTACTACTGCTGTTGCTGCTGCTATTACTACTACTTCTAATACCATTACTACTACTATTGCTACTACTGCTACTACTACTACGAATACTAATACTAATACTACCTCTACATCTACTGGTACTACTACTACTACTACACCACTACAACTACTACTACTTCTAACACTACAACTACAACAACTACTACTCCTCCTCCTTCTATTACTGCTACTACTACTGCCACTACTACTACTATTACTACTACCCCTACTCAAACTCCAACTCCTACTACTATTTCTACTACAACTTCTGCTAATACTACCACTACAACAACTACTACTCCTGCTGCTATATCTACTACTACAGTTGCAACTACTTCTACAACTACTACTGCTAGCCCAATGACTAACACTACTACTGCTGCTGCTGCTACTGCTACTGCTACTACTTCTCCTGCTACTACTACTACTACTACTACTACTATTGCTACTACTTCTAGCACTTCAACTACTACTACTGCTATTATAACTGCTATTCCTACTCCAACTTCTGCTAATAGTGCTACTACAATAACTACTACTACTACATCAACTACTACTGCTACAACTACAACAACAACAACAAGAACAACAACAACTACTACTACTGCTGCTGTTGCTGCTACTACTACTACTACTACCACTACAACTACTACTCCTTTTACCACTACTAAATGATTACTGCTACCACTACTATTGTGAGTACTACTTCTGAAACTACCAGTACGACAACTACAACTAGTACAACAACTACTACTATTGCTACTGCTACTACAACTATTACTATTACTAAAACCACTACTACTGCTACTACTACTGTTACTGTTGTTGCTATTGATGCAGCTACTAATGCCGCTATAGCTACTACTACTACTGCCACTGCTACTACTATTACTCATACTACTAGTACCACTACTTCTGCTACTATTAATCCTACTACTACTATTTCCACTACTTCTCCTGCTTCTCCTACTTCTACTAGTACTACTGCCACTACTACGATAACTTCTTCTACTACCACTAGTACTACAACTACTACTACTGCTATAACTACTACTACTACTGCTACTGCTATTACTTCTGCGGCTACTATTACTTCTACCATAGCTACAACTACTACTGCTCTTACTACTATAGCTACTAGTTCTACTATCACTAATACTTTTACTGCTGCTCCTGCTACTAGTGCAACTACTACTTCTACAACTGCTACTAATGCTACAACGAGTACTACTACTATTATTGCTATGGCTATTACTAATACTACAACTAGTACTACTACTGCTCCTATTGCTACTTGGCTGTCCTGCTCATCCGACTGGCAGCTACTGCCTCTTGCAGATTTACGCGCTCTGCGGCCTTTTGCAGTTCAGACACAGAGCTTGGCATAAGACATGCTTCAGTCTCCTTCTCACCAAAACCAAGGTTACCTACTTCTTTCCCAATATTGACCTTGCGGTGGACTTATTAGGTCCAGCCTCTGTGCCACCCGAGGGGTCAATCCAGGATTTTTCGGCAGCCTATGGTCTGGTATTAACGGCCATAAGGTTGGAAACCATCACACACATCCCCGATGAGTACCTAGACAAGGGGTTTACTCAGCCATGGAGGGGCTTACGACCAGGTAAGGAACTGAGCTCTGATACCAGAGTGGGGAGGGGTACCGTTTTTGCGTGAGTGTGAAGGGTGCAGCAGAAAGCAGAGATTAGCTAATTGCCTCGAGTGCCTTGCATGAAGGCCCAAGGGTGATATATATAGCTGGAAGTTGTAGCCTATACAACTGCCTTTTTTGTGGTTATTACATCTATGATTGCTACTACTACTTCTACTTCGACTACTACTACTCCTGCTACTACTACAACTATGACTATTACAATAACTACTACTACTACAATAACTACTACTACTACCACCCCCACTACAACTACTACTAGTACCCCCATTTCTGCTACAACTACAACTGCAACCAATACTACTACTACTACTACTACTACTAGTACTCCTATTACTACTACAACTACTACTGCTACCAATACTACTACTATTACTACTATTACTACTGCTGCTGCTGCTACTACTACTACTACTACTACTACATCCACTACTACTACTATTACTACAAGCACAACTACAACTATAACTACTGCTACTCCTCCTCCTCCTACTACTACCACTACTCTGATTACTACTACCACTACTATTGCTACACTACTATTACGACTGCTACTGCTACTACAACTATTACAATTAATAAAACCACTACTTCTGCTACTATTACTGCTGCTATTGTTGCAGCTGCTACGGCCACTAATGCCGCTACTGCTACTACTACTACCACTGCTACAACTACTACTCCTACTACTACTACCACTACTATTGCTACTACAACTACTATTCTACTACGATTACTCTACTACTACTACTACTATTGCTACTAGTTCTCCTTCTTCTACTAGTACTACAACCACTACTACTACAACTTCTACTACCACTGATACTATGACTACTGCTACTGTTACTATTACTATTGCTACTACTACTACTACTACTGCTACTACATCTACTGCCTCAGCTACTTATAGTATTGCCACAACACCTGCTGCATTTACTGCTATATCTACTAGTACTATCACTACTACTTCTATTATTGCTGCTACTGCTACTACAATTACTTCTAGAACTGCAACTACTACAACTGCCACTACTACTACCACTGCCACTATTGCTACTAGTACTTCTACTGCTACTTGCAGCTACTCCTCCTCCTACTACTACTACTAATATTGTTGCTCCTACTACTACTATGACTGCTACTGCTACTATTACTAATTCTACTACTAAAATAACAACCATTACAACTACAACTAGTAGTAATACAACTGCTGTTGTTGTTCCTACTGCTGCTACTACTACTACTACTTCTGCTGCTGCTATTACTACTACTACTACTGCAACTACTACTACAGCTACTTCTACTAATACTACTATTCTTGTTACTACTACTACTATAGCTACTACTACTACTACCACCACTACTACTATTGCTTCTACTACTACTACTGCTGCTGCTGTTACTACTACAACAACAACTACTACTACTGTTGTTACTACTACAACAACTACTACTATTATTACTACTGCTGCTACTACTACTACAGTAACTAATACAACTACTACTATTGCCACAACTACAACAACTTCCCGAACTTCTACTATTATTACTACTACTACCAATGGCAATACTACTTGTACTACTTCTCCTACTGCTGGTACGACTACTATTACTACTTCTATTGCAACTACTACTGTTAGTACTACTGCTACTTCTAGTACTACTACTACTAGTATTACTACTATAACTACTACTACTACTATTGCTAAAACGACAACTCCTACTACTCCTACTAGTACTACTACTGCAGCAGCTACTACTAGTATTCCTACTATGATTCCTGATACTTCTACTAATACTACCACCGCTGCTGCTACTACTTCTGCTGCTATGATTAGTACTATTGCTGCTACTGTTACTACTACTACCGTTACTACCGCTATTGAATCAAGTACGAGTTCTACTAGTATTACTGCTACTACTTCTGCTACTATAACAACATCATCAACAACAACAACAACTACTACTACTACTACTACTGCGACTACTACTACTTTTGCTACTACTGCTGCTACTACTGCTGCTGCTACTACTACTACTACTACGACTGCTGCTACTATTATGACTACTACTACAGTTGCTGCTACTAGTAATACTACTATCGCCACTAATGTTGTCATTGTTGTTGCTGCAGCAACAACTACTACTACAACTGCTACGGCTACTACTACTATGACAAAAACTATTACTACTATAACTGCTACAATTGCTACTACTGCTGCAACAACTACTAGTACTACTACTACTTCAAATACTACTATTGCTACGACAACTGCTACAACTACTTCTACTACTACTGCTATTGCAGCTACTACAGCGATAAGTACTACTACTACTGCTGCTATAGCTACCACTACCATTATTATTACTACTACTACTTCTGCTGCTACTCCTACTACTCCAACTACTACTACTCCTACTAGTCCTACTGCTACTACTACTGCTGCTGCTACTATTACTTGTACAGCTACTGTTGTCTCTGCTACTCGTACATCTACTACTACTCCAACTACTACTACTATCACTACTACTACTACTATAGTTGCTACTACTAATGCTACTACAACTACTACTACTATTGTTACTACTACTGCTAGTGATAGGGGTACTTCTACAACCCCTGCTACTACATCTGCAACTTCTACAGCTGCAACTACCATTATTGCAACAACTACTACCACTACTACTGCTACTACTACTACTTCTGCTACTACTACTATAACTAAAACTACAACCACCACCACCACCACCACCACCACCACCACCACCACCACCACCACCACGACTACTACTACTACTACTACTACTACTAGTACTACTACTCCTACTACTACTTCAACTACTACTACTACTATTACTACAATTACTACTACTACAACAACAACAACTTCTACTACTACTAGATGTACTACTACTATTGCAGCTCCTACTACCATAACTTCTACTACTAAAACTACCGCTACTCTACAACTGCAACTATTACTATTACCATAACAACTACAACTACTACTACTATTACTCCTAATAAACCTAGTACACTTACTACTAATACTACTACAACTACTACTATTACTACTACTACATCTACAACTAATATTGCTACTACTACTATGGCTACCACTACTACTATTACTGCTGCTGCGGCTGCTACTTCTACTACCAGTACTGCTCCTACTGTTACTATTTCTACTGTTACTCCTACAACTACCCAAATTACTACTACTACGATTGCTACTGCTACTCCAGCTACAACTACAACTACTACTATTGTTGCTGATGCCACTGTTACGACTATTACTACAACTAGTACTGCTACCACTACTAGTACTACTAGTACTACATTTGCTGCTTCTAATAACAGCTACTACCAGTCCAACTACTACTACTACTAGTACTGCTATTACTGCTACTACTGCTACTACTGCTACTCCTACTGCTACTCCTGCTATTACTACTACTACTGCTACTACTGCTACTCCTACTGCTACTCCTAATGCTGCTACACCTACTACTGCTACTATAACTGCGACTGCTACTAGTTCTACTACTACTACTCCTACTACGGTTGTTGTTACTGCTACAACCCCTACTCCCACTCCAGCTCCTACTACTACTATTGCTACTATTACAACAACTACTACTACTACAACTATTATTAGTACTACTACTACTACAACAACTACTACTACTACTATTACTACTACTACAACTACTACTACTACTATGATGCCTACTACAACTACAATTGCTACTACTACTCTGCTACTACTACTCCTACTACTATTACTAAGACTAGTACTACTGCTGCTATTACTGCAACTATTATCACTTCTGCTACTATTGTTGCGACTCCTACTACTACTACTGCTGCTGCTGCTGCTACGGCTACTATACTACTTCTACTCCTACTGGAACTATTGTTGCTACTACTAGTACTATTGTTATTACCACTGCTACTACTGCTACTACTAGTACTACAACTATTGTTGCAGTTGCTACTACTGGTACTACTACTACTACTACTATTGCTATTGCTACTATTGCTGCTACTACTACTGCCGCTATTGTTGTACCTACTGCTCCTACTATTACAACAACTCATACTATTTATCTTGCTATAACTACAACTGCTACTACAACTGCTACTACAACTACTATTTCTACCACTGCTACTGCTGCTACTACAACTTCTGCTACTATGACTTATGCTACTACAACTACTTTTGCTACTACTACTACTACTATTGCTATAGCTACTGCTATTACTATTGCTACTATTATTATTACTACTACTACTATTGTTGTTGTTGCTGTTGCTGCTGCTACTACTGTTGCTGCTGTTGCTGCTGCTACTGCTACTACTACTGGTACTACTCCTACTAATATTGCTGCTACAACAACTAATACTACTACTGCTGCTGCTACTTATACCACTAATGTTGCTACTACTGCTACTGATACAATTGCTGTTGCTGCTGCTACTGCTTCTACTGCTACAGCTACTACTACTAATACCGCCACTACTACTACAACTACTAGTAATGTCGCTACTACTCCTACTACTACTACAACACCTATTACTTATCTTACTACAACAACTACTACTGCTATAACTATTGCTCCTACTGCTACTGCCGGTTCTTCCATTAGTACAATTTCTACTACTACTACTGCTACTACTTCTACTACTACTGCTACTGCTACTATTACTACTGTACCTACTATTGCTAAGACTACTACTACTATGACTTCTCCTCCTACTGCTACTATTACTACAACTACTGCTACTACTATTGCTACTACTGTTGTTACTACTACTACAACAACAATAACAACTACTGCTACTACTACTACCACTCCGGCCACCACCACCACCACTACTACTGCTATAGCTACTACTGCTACCACTGCTATTACTAATAATACTACTACTGCTACTAATAATACTTCGACTACTGTTGCTACTTCTACTACTACTGCTGTTGCTACTGCTGCTACTACTATTACTACTGTTACTGCTACTTTCGGTATTGCTACTACTACTACTATGATGGCTACTACTACTACTTCTACTTCGGCTGCAGCTACTGTTACTACTACTGCTACTACTGCTACCACTAGTACTACTATTATTGCTGCTGTTGATACTACAACTACTAGTACTACTATTGTTGTTGCTGCTATTGCTACTACTACTACTGCTGTTGTTGTAGCTATAGCTCCTACTACTACAACTACTCCTATTATCTATCTTGCTACTACTACAACTCCTACTGTAGCTATAGCTCCTACTACTACAACTACTCCTATTATCTATCTTACTACTACTACAACTGCTACTACTACTGCAGCTGCTTCTACTACAACTATTATTTCTGCTACTACTATTGCTGCTACTGCTACAACAACTACTGCTGCTACCATTAATGCTTCTACTACAACAACTATTGCTGTTGCAACTGTTGCTAACACTACAACTACTACTATGATTTCTGCTACTACTACTACTACTACTACTACTACTAATATAGCTACTACTGCTATTACTACTGTTACTATTATTATTATTACTACTACTACTACTACTACTACTGTTGTTGTTGTTACTACTGCTGTTACTACTGCTGCTGCAGCTACCACTACTACAGTTGGTACTACTTCTACTACTACTACTACGGCTACTACTTATACCACTAATGCTGCTACTACTACTTCCGATACAATTGTTGTTGTTGTTGTTGCTGTTACTGCTGCTAATACTACTACTACTGCTGCTGCTGCGGCTGCTGCTGCTACTTATACCACTAATGCTGCTACTACTGCCACTTATACAATTGCTGTTGTTGCTGCTGCTGCTTCTACTGATGCTATTGCTGCCACTACTATTACTACTGCTACTACTACAACAACAACAACTACTACTACTACTAATGTAGCTATGGCTTTTACTACTACTACTCCTACTACTTATCTTACAATTACTACTTCTACTACTACTGTTGCTACTGCTTCTTCCACTACTACTCTCTCTACTACTACTGCTGCTACTACTTCTACTACTGTTGCTACTATTACTGCTGTAGCTACTATTGCTAATACTACAACTAATATTACAACTTCTCCTCCTACTACTACTACAATGTGTACGACTGCTACTATTGTTGCTGTTACTTCTACAACAACAACAACTACCACTACTGCTACTACTATTACAACTGCGGCCCCCACCACCACCGCTACTACTACTAGCACTAATGCTACTGCTGCTACTACTACCGCCACTACTATTACTAACAATACTTCTATTGTGAATAATAATACTACTAGAACTGTTGCTACTTCTGCTACTACTGCTGCTACTATTACTGCTGTTGCTGATGCTACTACTTTTGCTATTGCTACTACTGCTACTACTATAGCTGCTACTACTACTTCTACTCCTGCTGCAACTACTGTTACTAGTACTGCTACTACTATTATTACCACAGCTACAACTACTACTACTAATACTAATACTGTTGCTGCTGTTGATACTACCACTACTACCACTATTGCTCAAGTTGTTGCGGCTACTACTACTACTACTGTTGTAGCTACTGCTCCTACTACTGCAACTACTCATATTAATTTTACTTCTACTGCAACTGCTACTACTACTATTGCAGCTTCTATTATAACTACTATTTCTACTACTACTATTTCTGCTACTGCAACAACTACTATTGCTACTACTATTACTGCTGCTACTACAACTACTACTATTGTTGCTACTGTTGCTAACACAACTACTACTATGACTTCTGCACTACTACTACTACTACTACAACTTCTGCTACTATTGCTATTACTACTGCTACTACTACTACTACTACTACTACTGTTGTTGTTGTTGCTGCTACTACTACTACTGCTACGGTTGCTGCTGCTCGTACTGCTACTACTACTACTACTGGTACTACCACTACTACTAATATTGCTACTACTACTACTACTACTACTACTACAACAACTACTAATGTGGCTACTGCACCTACTGCTACTACTACTACTTGTCTTACTACTACTACTGCCGCGACTACAACTACTGCTACTACTGCCGCTGCTACTTCTTCCACTACTACTATTTCTACGACTACTACTGCTAGTACTTCTACTACTACTACTACTGCTACTGCTACTGTTACTGTTGTAGCTACTATTGCTAATACTAGTACTACTACTACGACTTCTCCTCCTCCTACTACTATTATTACTACTGTTGCTGCTACTACGACTGCTACTACTGTTGCTGTGACTTCTACAAAAATAACAACAACTACTACTACTACAACTACCACTGCGGCCACCACCACTACTATTGCTACCACTACTGCTACCACTACTGCTACCACCACTAATACTACTATTACTAATAACACTACTGTTGGTACTAATACTACTATTACTACTACTACTACTTCTTCTTCTTCTACAGTTATGACAGCTACTACTATTGCTGCTACTGCTACTACGACTACTGCTACTGTTGCTACTACAATTGTTGCTATTGCTACGACATCCACTACGACTGCTACTACTATTGCTACTACTACTGCAACTACTACAACAACAACACCTACTACTACTACCACTACTACCACTTCTACATCTATTGCTAGTATTATTGCAACTACTTCTACTACGCTTGCTATGACTTCTGCTACTACTACAATAACTACTACTACTACTACTATTACTATTGCTATTACTGCTGCTGCTACTACTAATACTACTGCTATTGCTATAGCCACTACTACTACTCCAACTAAAACTACTACTGTTGCTGCTACTATTACTACTAGTGCTACTACGACTATTGTTACTTCTACAAACACTACTACTACTACTACGACTACTTCTGCTACTGCTACTACAACTATTGCTACTACTGCTACTACTGCTGCTGCAACTACTGCTACGGCTTTAGCTACAACTTCTACAAGTACCACTGATACTACTTTTTCTACTACTGTTACTACTACTCCTACTAGGACTACTACTGCTGTAGCTACTGTTGCTACTGCTACTACTACTACGACAGCTACTACTTGAACTACTACTACTACTGCTACTACTACTACTACAATGAATATGAGTAATACTACTTTCGCCACTAATGCTATGGCTGCTACTGCTGTTGCAAAAACTGCTATGCTACTACTGCTACTGCTGCTACTGCTGGAACTACTACTACTACTATTGCTCCACTACTACTACGACTACTACTACTGCTACTACTACTGTTGCTGTTGCTACTTCTACTACAAGTAGTTCTACTACTACAACAACAACTACTACTACATCTACTACTCTGCTAGTACAACTGCTACTACTACGATTGCTGGTACTACAACTGCTACTACTAATGTCACTACTTCTACTACTGCGGCTAATGACACTGCTACTAATACTACAACAACAACAACAACGACAACTACTGCTGCTGCCATTGCAACTACTGCTACTTCTACTACTTCTACTACAACTACAGCTCCTACTTCTTTTGCTACTGCTACAACTACTACTGGAACTATACTGCGACTGCTTCGACAACAACAACTACTACTACTTTTCCAACAATAATAAGTACTACTACCTCTCCTACCACTATGACTCCTGTTGGTACTACAACTACTACAATTACTACTATTGCTTCTACAACTTCTACTTCGACTACTGCTACTGTAGCTACTATTGCAACTACAACGACTAGCACTACTACATCTTAAACAATAACTACTACTGCTACTACTACTACCGCTTCTATGATTACGGCTGCTGCTACTACCACTACTACAACTACCACAACTACTACTACTACTTCTACTCATATTGCTACTGCTGCTACTACTGCTACATCTGCTACAACTACCACAACTGCTACTATTGCTACAACCACTACTACTAATACAGCTACAACTACTGCAACTACTATTACAACTACTACAACTGCTGCTACTGCTACTATTGCTCCTATTGCTACTACAGGAACTACTACTATTGCTTCTACAACTACTACAAATACTGCTACAGCTACTACAACTATTGTTGCTACTACTTCTACTACTATTTCTGCTATTACTAGAACTATTATTATTATTACTACTACTACTACTACTTCCACTACTACTACAACTAATAGTACTACTGCCACCATGACTACTACCACTACAACAAAAATAACTACTACTATTACTATGACTACTGCTGTTGTCATTGCTACTACTGTTACTTCTACTACTACTACTACTACTACATCTCCTATTACTTCTACTACTACTACTAATACTACTAAAGCTATACTGCTACTTCCTCTACAACAACAACTACTACTACTTTTCCAACAATAACAATTACTACTACCTCTCCAACAACTACGACTCCTGCTACATCTACTACTACTACAACAACTTCTACTACTAATACTACTACTATTACTACTACTGGATCTACTACTGCTACTGCTGTTACAACTGTTACTACATCTACTACTACTAGTGCTACTACTACTATTACTGTGACTACTACTACTACTTTTCAAACAACAACTACTACTGTTGCTGCTACTACTACTACTGCTGCTGCTGCTGCTACGACTACTACTGCTACTACTACTGCAACTATGGAAAATATAGGTACTACTACTACTACAACAATAGCTACTATTACTACTACTACTATTACTACAACAACTACTCCTCCTCCTACTACTACTACTACTTTACTACTGGTACTACCGAGACCAATACTACTACTCTCGCTACTACTACAACTACTACTACTACTCCTCCCACTACTACTACCACAACTACTACTACAGCTACTACTCATACTATGACTATGACTACTACTACACCTGCTACTGCTACTGCTATGAATAACTACTACTACTAATGCTACTACTACCGCTACCGCTACTACTACTACTACTACGGCTGCTGCTGCTACTTCCGCTACTGCTACTACTATTACCATTGCTACTACTACTACATCCACTATTGTTACTGCTATGAGTACTATAAGTGCTACTACTATCTATGTAGCGACTACTGCTACTATGACTACTACTGATGCTACTACTACTACTACTATTGCTACTGCTACTACTACACCTACTAATTCTACAGCAGCAACTACAGCTCCTACAACTGCTACTCAACTACTACTACTACTACTAATACTGCTACCTCTATGGCTGTTACTATAGCTTTTGCTAATACTATTACTACTACCACTACTTGTCCTACGACAACTGCCACTACTACAATGACTTCTCTTACTACTACTACTGCTGCAACTACTTCTTTTCTTGCTACTACTACGTTTGCTACTAGTACTGTTATTACTAATACTACTATTACTACTACTACTACAACTGCTACAACGACTACAACTACTGCTCATACTGCTGCTGCTACAACTGCTACTACAAACAATACTATGACTGCTGCTACTACTACTACTACTAGTACTACAACTACTATTATTACTACTACTACTCCTAATATAACAACAACTACTACCGCTATTATTAATTATGCTACTAGAATAACTACTACTACTAGTACTGCAGCTACTGCTACTACTACTAATGCTACTACTACTGCTACTGCTACTACTACTACTGCTACTGCTACATTTGCTACTACAACTACTACTCCGACAACTACTGCAACAACAGCTACAATGATTACTGCTACTGTTACTACTATTATTATTACTACTATTACTACTACAACAACAACTTCTACTACTATTATAAATTTTGCTGCTTGAACAACAAGAACTACTAATGCTGCTGCTTCTACTAATACTACTACTAATGCAACTACTACTACTAATACTACTAATACTGCTACTTTTATAGCTGCTACTACAGCTTCTGCTACTACTATTACTACTTCTACTACCGATTGTATAACTGCTACTACTACTACTATTAGAACTATTATTACTTCTTCTACTACTACTTGTACAACTACTACTGCCACTACTACAACTCCTTCTCCTACTTCTTCTACTACTGTTACCTCTACTTCTTTTCCTGCTACTACTACTTCTGCTACTAGTATTGCTATCACTACTACTGCTATTACTACTGCTACAACGACTACAACTACAGCTACTACAGCTGCTACTACTACTGCTACTCCTACTGCTACTACAGGTACTACTATTACTGCTACCGCTACTACTACTACTGCTACTACTACAATTGTTACTTTTACAACTACTACTTCTACAGCTAATGTAGTTACTTCTACTTCTACTACTACTACTACTACTACTGTTACGATTACTGCTATTAGCACTTCAATTACTACTATTGCTGCTACTACTACTGCTGCTAAAACTACTACTATTACTACTACCTCTGCTATTGCTACTACAACTACTACTATTACTTCTCCTACTATAACCACTACTGCAAGTGCTACTACTTATACCACTACTGCTATAACTGCAACTACTGATACCATAGCAACTTCTTGTACTACTACAAGTACTGCTACTACAACTCCAACTACTTCTACCACTACTACCACAGCTACCAGTACTGCTTCTACAACTACAGCTCCTACTTCTACCAGTACAACTACTCCTGCTGCTACTGCTACTAATAGTACTACAAGTGCAACTAATATTACTACTACTACAGCTATTTCTACTGCTACTACTACTAGTAGTAGTATAACTACAGCTACTACTAGTACTACTACAACAACTACTACCGCAACTACTACTTCTAATACCACAACTGCTGCTACTACTAGTACTACTACCACTACGACAACACCTGTTGTTGCTGCTACTACTACTACTACTACTGCTGCTACTGTTGGTACTGCTACAACTGCTATTGATACAAGTACTACTGCTACTACTACTAACACTACTATGACCTCTACTACTACTACTACTACTACTACTACTACTCCTGCTACTACGACCACTACTACTACTACTACCACCACCACCACCACTACTACTACTAATGCTACAACAACAACTACTACTAATACTACTCCTAACACTTTGACTATTACAACTACTACTAGCACTACAACAACTACGACTACTCAAACTATAACTAATCTTATTTCCAGCATTGGTACTACTACTACCACTACTACTGCAGTTGTTACTTCTATTGCTATTGCTACTTATTCTATTCCTACTACTACTACTTCTACAACTACTGTTGCTACTACTGCAGCAACTTCTACTTTGCATACTACTTTTACTTCGCATACTACTACAACACCTGCTACTACTACTACTACTACTACTACTACTACTACTACTACTACTACTACTACTACTACTACTACTACTACTACTACTACTAGTACTGCTGCTGCTGCTGCTACTACTACTACTACTACTGCTACTACTGCTACTACTACTACCACTACCTCTGCTCCTGCTGCTAATACGACTACAACAACAATAACTACTATGACTACTACTACTACTACTACTACTCCGGCTACTACTACTACTACTACTACTATTACAACTCCTGTTACAACTACTATTGCTGCTACTACCACTAATGTAGCTACTTCTACTTCCACAGATACTACTATTACTTTTACTACTGTTACGACTACTGCTACTACTACTGCTATTGCTGCTGCTGCTACTGCTACTACTGCTACTACAACTATTACTATTAGTTCTTCTACTACAGCCACTACTGCTACGACTACCATGCCTACTGCTACTGCTACTACTACTACTTCTGCCACTACTACTATAACTGGTACTATTGCTATTATTGCTACTACAAGTACTACTACAACTGTTGTTGCTGCTACTATTAGTACTACTACAGTTACTACTACTACATCTACTACTTCTTCCACTGCTACTACATCTACTACAACTACTACTATAGCTAATACTGCTACTTCTACCACAACAACTACTACTGCAGCTACTGCTACTAGTTTTAAAATTAGTACAACTAATGTTGCTACTACTACTTCTATTAGTACAACTACAACAACAACTAACTGCTTCTATTATTACTGCTACAACTACTACTACAACTACTACTACAACTACTACTGCTACAACTACTACTTCTATTACTACTGCTGCTATTGCTACTACTACTGCTACAACAACTACCATTACTACTACCTCTACTAGTCCAACTACAACTACTATTATTACCTCTACTACTATTGGCACTACTGCTACTACTATTGCTACTACTTCTACCACTACTACTATAACTGCAACTATAGCTATTACTGCTACTACAAGTACTACTGTAGCTACTACTACTGTTGCTATTAGTACTACTACTACTACTTCTTCTACCACTACTGCTACATCTACTACAACAGCTACTACCGCTACTACTACTACTTCTACTATTACAAGTACTCTGGCTGCTACTAACACTACTACTAGTACAACTAATGTTGCTACTACTACTGCTACCACTACTACTACTACTGCTTTTATTAGTACAACTACAACTGTTGCTACTACTACTGCAACTACTACAACTATAACTACTACTTCAACTACTACTACAACTACTATTACTCCTAGTAGTGGTACTACTACTACTACTACTGCTACTACTACTACTACTACTACTACCACTACTACTACTACTACTACTACTACCACTACTACTACTACTACTCTAGCTACTACCACTATTACTAGGGTTCCTATTCCGGCTACTAATATGACTACTACTACAATTATTCCTACTACTAATACAACTACTGCTACTACTACTACTACTACTTCGACTAGTACAACTCTTACTACTAGTGGTACTATAAGTACTACGACTACTACAACTAATACTACAACAACAACTACTACTACTACCACCACCAATACAACTACTCCTATGACTACTACTACTACGATAGCTACTACTGTTGCGACTGCTACTACGTCTATGACTACTACAACTACTACTATGGCTACTGCTACTTCTACTACTACTGCTATCACTACTTTTACTACTACTACTACTACTACTACTCCTCTTGCTCCTACTACTACAGCTACTACTACTACTACAACAACAACAACTACTACTACTACTACCACTACTACTTCTACTACTACTACTACTACCACTACTTCTACTGTGACTGCTACTGCTCGTACCACTAAAGTACTACTACAACTACAACTTCCAGTACTACTTCTACTCCTACAACTAGTACTTCTACTGCTACTGTTGGTGCTACGACTAGTACAACTGCTACTAGAACTACTACTACTACAACAACAACAACAATAATAACTTCATCTTCTACTACAACAACTACTACAGCAACTATTGCTACTATGACTACTATTACAACTACTGCTTCTACTAGGGCTACTACTACTACTATTACAGCTACGGAGACTACCACTACTATTACTACAACTACTACTACATCAAAAACTTCTACTACTACTGATTCCACTACTATAGCTACTGCCACTAATTTTACTACTATTGCTACAACTACTACGGCTGCTACTACTTTTACTACTATTGCTACAACTACTACTACGGCTAATACTTTTCCTACTACTATCGCTGCTATTACTACTACTACTACTACTTCTACTACTGTTAGTAATGCTACTTTCGCTATAGTTACTACTACTATTAGTACTACCACTACTACTACTACTAGAGCCGATACTATAGTTACTACTACTACTACTACTACTGCTGCTGCTACTACCACTACCACTATTACTGCTCCAACCGATACTACTACTTCTACTCTAGTTACTACAACTATAACTACAACAAGTTCTCTTGCTACTACTACTAGTACTACTACTTCTACTAGTTTGCCTACTACTACAACTCCTACTACGACAGCTACTACTGCTACTACTACAACAACTACTACTACTATTACTACTACTTTTCCTACTACTAGCACTACCACTACTATGACTACTACAAATACTATTACAACTGCTACTGTGGTTGCTACTACTCTACTACTCCTAGTACTACTACTACTATAACCACAACTACTATTGTTGTTGTTGCTACTGCGACCACAACTACTTTTCCTACTACTACTACTACTGCTATGACTACTATTATTGCAACAACTACTACTTTTACTACTACTGATGCTATTACTATTACTACTACTATGACTACTACTTATGCTACTATTGTGGCTGCTACTACTGCTATTACTACGATAACTATGCTTCTGTTTCTGCTGCTGCTACTACTGCTACTACTATTATGGCTAATACTAATACTACTGCTTCAACTACTAATACTACTATTACTACTACTACTATGAGAACTACTTCCACTATTGCTACTACTACTCCTACTATTACTACTGCTATCATTATAGTTGCTACACCTGCTGTTGCTACTACCACTATAGCTGCTACACCTACTGCTGTCGTGGAAGTAGAAGTAGTAGTAGTTGTAGTAGTAATAGTAATAGCAGTAGTAGTGGTAGTAGCGGGGGTAATAGTAGGAATACGTGTAAGAGGAGTAGTAATAGTAGTAGTAGTGGTTGTTGTAGAAGTACGAGTAGCAGTAGTGGAAGTCATAGAAGTTGTTGTTGTAGTAGTAGTAGTAGTCATAGGACTAGCAATAGCGGTAGTAGCAGTCATAGTAGTAGTAGGAGTAGCAGTACTAGTAGTGGAAGTAGCAGTCATCATAGTAATAGTAGTAGTAGGAGTATTAATCATAGTAGTAGTAGTAGCAATAGTAGTAGAAGTATAGTAGCAGTAGAAGTAGTAGTAGTAGCAGCAGCAGTTGTTGTAATAGTCGTACTAGTAGGAATTGCAAAAGTAATAGTTGGAGTAGCAATAGTAGCTATAGTAGTAGTACTAGTAGTAGTAGTAATAATTGTAAAAGTAGTAGTTGGAGTAGTAGTAGTAGTGGTAGTAGTAGCAGTATCATTAGCAAAAGTAGTAGCTGCAATAGTAGCAATAGCAACAGTAGTAGTAGTAGTAGCAGCAGCAGCAATAGTAGTAGTAGTAATATAAATAATAGTAATAGTAGTAGTAGCAGTAGTAGTCACTATAGTAGTAGTAGTAGTAGTAGCAGCAACAACAACAACAGTATCATTAGTAGAAGCAGTAGCAGTAGCAGTAGTAGTAAAAGTACATGTAGTAGTAGCAGCAACAACAACAACAACAGTAGTAGTAGTAGTAGTAGTAGTAGTACTAGTATTAGTAGTATTAGTAATAGTAGTAGTACCAGTAGTAGTAGCTATAGTAAGAGTAGTAGTAGTAGTAGTAGTAGTAGTAGTTGAAATAGTTTTAGTAGTGGTAGTTGTTGTTTTTATTGTAGTAGTTGTTGTTCTTGTTTTTGTTGTATTAGTAGTAGCAGTAGGAGTAGTAGTAGTCGTAGGAAGAGTAGTAGTAGTAGTAGTAGTTGTTGTTGTTGTAGTTGTAGTAGAAGTAGCAGTAGTAGTAGCAGTTGTAGTAGTAGTAGTAATGGTAGTAGGAGTAGTAGTAGTAGTGGTAGCAGTAGCAGTAGTAGTAGTAAAAGTAGAAGTAGTAGTAGTGTAAGTAGTAGTAATAGTAGTAGAAGCAATAATAGGAGTAGTAGTTATAGTACTAGCACTAACTATAGCAGTGGTAGATGTAGTAGTACTATAAGTAGAACTTGTAGTAGTAGTTGAAGTAGAAGTTGTGGTATTAGTAGTAGTACTACCAGTAGTAGCAGTAGTAGAAGTAGTAGTTGTAGTAGTAGTCATAGTTGTAGTAGTACTAGTAGCAGCATGAGTAGTAGTAGTGGTAGTAGTAGTAATAGTAGTTTTAGTACTAGTAGCAGTAGTAGTTGTTGTTGTTGTTGTTTTTGTTGTAGTTGTGGTAGTAGATGGAGTAGTACTAGTAGTAGTAGTGGTAGTATTAGTAGTAGCAGCAGCTACAGCAACTATTGAAGCAGAAGTACTTATAGCAGAAGTTTTTGTTGTCGTTGTTGTTGTTATAGAAGTAGTAATAGTACCAGGAGTTGCACTAGTATTAGTAGCAGTGGTAGTAGTAGAAGTAGTATATTAGTAAGAGTAGTAGTAGTTGGTCTTGTAGTAGTAGAAGTAGTAGTAGTAGCGGTAGTCATACTATTAGACATAGTAGTAGTAGTAGTAGTAGCAGTAGAAGTAGAAGTATTAGACATAGTAGTAGTAGTAGGAGTAGTAGTTATCGGACCAGAAGTATTAGTTGTAGTACAAGGAGTATTAATAGTAGTAGTAGTAGTAATATGAGTAGCAACAGAAGTAGTAGCAGTAATCACACTAATAGTAGTAGTAGTAGCAGTACTAGTTGTAGTTATAGTAGTAGTAGTAGTAGTTTACCAGTAGCAACATTAGTAGTAGTAGCAGTACCAGTAGCCGCAGTTCCAAGAATAGTATTAGTAGTAGTAGTAGAAGAAGTAGTTGCATTGGTAGTTGTTGTAGTCTTAGTTGTAGCAGCAGAAGTAGTATTAGGTGTAGCAATAGGAGGAGTTGAGGTAATTGCAGTAGTAGTAGTAGTAGTAGCAGTAGTAGTAGGAGTAGTAGTAGTAGTAGTAGCAATAGAAGAAGTGGTAGTAGTAGTACTAGTAGTAGTAGGTGTAGCAATAGTAGTAGTAGTCGGAGTAGTAGTAGATGTAGTAGTAGTTGTTGTATTAGTAGTAGTAATTGTAGTAGTAGCAATGCTAGTAGTAGTAGTTGTAGTAGTAGTACACTAATAGTAGCAGCGGTAATAGTAGTAGTAGTAGGCTTTGTAATAAAAAAGTGGTGGTAGTAGTAGTAGTAGTAGTAGTAGTAGTAATAGAAGCAGTAGTAACAGTAGTAGAAATCAGAGCTGTTGTAGTAGTAGTACTAGTAGTAGTAGTAGTTGTTGTTGTTGTTGTTGTTGTTGTAGTATAGTAGTAGTAGTAGCAGTAGTAGTAGTAGCAGTAGTAGCAGCAGTAGTAGTAGCCGCTGTAGTAGTAGCTGTAGTTGCAGTAGTACTAGCCGCTATAGTAGCAGTTGTAATTGTTGATGTAGTAGTAGCAGAAGTAGTTTTTATAGCAATAGTAGCATAAGTAGTAGTAGTAGTAGGAGTAGTAGTAGCAATAGTGGTACTTGCAGTAGTAGTAGTAGTAGCGGTAGCATAATTACTAGCATAAATTGTATTCCTACTCCTACTATTGCTACTGGCACTTCTCCTACTCATAGTACTACTACAACTACCACTTCTACTACTACTGCTACTATTATTACTACTTCTACACCTACAAATACTCAGAACTTGTTGTTGTTGTTACTGCTGCTACAACTTCTGCTATGGCAACAGCTGCTACAGCTGGTGCTACTTCTACTGCTACTTCTATTACTACTACTACTATGACTAATACTACTACTACTACTTCTGTGGCTACTATTGCTGCTACTACTACCGCTATTAGTACAATTGCGACTACTACTATTGCTACGAACACTACTACTATTATACTCTTCTTCTACTATTACTACAACTGCTAATACTAGTACAACTACAACTACTGCCACTATTGCTACAGCTACTACTACTACTACTCCGCCTACTACTACGACTACTACTATTACTATTACCACTACTAATACTATCATTACTACTACTACTACTACTATGACTACTACTATTCCTACTCCAACTCCTACTACAACAACTACTACTACCCCTACAATGACTACTCCGACTACTACTACTACAACAGCTACTACTACTACTAATATTACAACTACTGCTACTACTACTACTCCGACTCGTGCTACTGCTGTTACTACAACAACTATTACTACTACTACTACTATTACTAATACTACTATCACAACAACAACAACAACTACTACTACTACTACAACTACAACTAATGCTCCAACCGCTATAGCTACTACAACTGCTACAACAACAACTACTACTACAACTACTACACGAACTAGTACTATTACTACTGCTGCGCTACTCCTACAACTACAATAACTCTTTCGCTACTGCTACTACCACTATTACTACTACTCTTATTGCAACGACTATTACTACTACTGCTAATACAACAATCACTACAACTGTTGCTACTATGACTACTTCTAATACTAGTACAACTGCAACTACTACTACTCCTACTACTACTACTACTACTACTACTATTACTACTACCACAACTATTCCTGTTCAACCTCCAACTCCGACTACTTCTACTCCTTCCACTACTATTGCTATTACTCCTCCAAGTCCCCATACAACTATAAATCCTACGTCCACTACTACCCCTACTCCAACAACTATTACTCCAATTATGACTATGACTACTAGTACTAGTACTACTACTACAACTAGAACTACTGCAACTACTACCAGTACTACTATACTACTACCACTTCCACTACTACTATTGCCATAATTACTATTACTACTATTACTATTACTTTTGCTAATTCCAGTACACCTATTACTCCGACAAGTACTACTATTACTACTACTGCTGCTGCTATAGCTGCCACTACTACTACTACTACTATTACTCATATCACTACTACTACGATAACTACTACTTTACTAGTACTACTTCTACCACTACTACGACTGCCACAACAACTACCCCAACTACTATTACTTCTACCAGTACTGCTACTACTACTACTGCTACTACTGCTGCTGTTGCTGTTACTACTACTAGTACTATTACTACTACTATTGCTACTACTATTGCTACTACTACTACTGCTACAACTTCTACTACTACTACTATTGCTACTTAAGCTACTACTCTTTCTACTACTACAATAGCTATAACTACTATTACTGACACTATTACTACTAGCACTCGTACTACTACTACCACTACTGCTGCTCCAGCTACCACTACTACTACTACAACTACAACTACCTCTACAATACTACAACTGCTACTACTACCAATACTACTTCTACTACTACTACAGTTAACAACTGTTGCTATTACTGCCACTAAAACAACTACTACTACTTATACTATTATTGTTGCTACTCTCCACTACTTCTCCTACTACAACTACTACTTCCACTACACCCACAACTATAGGTACAACTACTACTACTAACACTATTACTACTATTACTGCTGTTGCTGCGAGTACAACTACTGTTGTTGCTGCTACTACTCAACATCTCCAACCTCTATTGCTACCACTACTGCTGCTGCAACAACTATTATTGCCACTAATACTACCACTACAGCAACTAGGACAACTACTACGTCTTCAGCTACTTACACTACTACTTTTTACTAATACCACTGCTACTATTGCCACTATTACCACTACCACTACTACTACAAATACTACGGCTACAACAACTACAAATACTACTACTCCTAGTGCTACTTCAGCAACTTCTGCTACTACTACTGCCACTACTACTACAACTGCTGCTGCTACTACTACTACTACTTCTACAACTGCTGCTGCTGCTACAACTACTGTTACTATTACTACTACTATTACCACTACTACTACTGCGGTTGCTGCTGCGATTACTAAGACTACTCCCACTATGACAACTACGACTACAATGACTACTATAACAACCACTAATACTACTGCTGCTCCTACTACGACCTACTCGACTATTTCTATTGCATCTGCTACTACTACTACTACTACTTCCGCTACTTGCGCTATTGCTACTACTCATACTATTGCTACTCCAATTGCTACTGTTGCTCCAACTACTACTACTACAATTACTACAACAACAACAACAACAACAACAACTACTACTACTACTAATTCTAATACTCCTACTAGAATTGCTAGAACTACTACTATTGCTACTACTACTATCCTAACTACTTCTACTACTCCTATTACTACTAGTACCACTACTACTACTTCTACAACTACGACTACTATGACTACTACTGCTAATACAACTGTGACTATTACCACTGCCGCTACTACTACTACAACTCCTACTACTACTACTTTTACTATCACCACCACTACTGCTACTACTACTACTACTACTACTAATACTACAACTACTATTACGAATACTACTGCTACTACTGCTACTACTACTGCTACTCCTACTACTACTCCTCCTCCTCCTAGTACCTCTCCCTACTACTACAACAACTACTACAAATACTACTGCTACTACTGTGACAACTATTATGACTCCTACTACTACTACTACTATTACAACTAATACTGCTACTACTAGTACTACTACTATTATTAGCGCGACTACTGTTACTACTACAACTATGACTAATACTCCTACTACTAGTACTACTACTATTATTAGCGTGACTACTGTTACTACTACTACTACTACTGCTACTACTACTACTACTACTACTGCTACTAGTACTAATACTTCTACTACAACCACTACTGCTACTACAACTTCTACTACTACTACTCCAACTACTACCACTACCACTACTACTTTTACTACTATTACTAATACTTCTGCTAATACCACTACACCTATTACTACAACTAGTACTACGATTACTATTGCTACGGCTACTGCAGCTGCCACTACTACTACTACTACGACTACTACTATTGCTACTATTACTCGTATGACTGCTACTCGACAACTACTGTTGTTACTACTACTACTACTTCTACCACAACTACTACTTCCACTACTTGTACCCCAACTACCACTACTTTTACCACTACTGCTAGTACTACTTCTACTACTACTACCACTACAACTACTACTGCGATCGCTACTAGTACTATTACTACTACTACTATTACTACTACTTCTACTACAACTACTGCTACAACTACTACTATAGCTATTACTACAGCTTCTACTACTAGTACGACTGCTACTGCTTCAACTACGACTACTATTACTTCTTCTGCTACTACTCCTCCTACAACTACAACAACTACTACTACTTTTACTGCCACTATTACTACTAGCACTCGTACTACTACTACCACTACTACTACAACTACAACTACCACTACTACTACTAATACGGCTATATTACAACTACTACTGCGATTGCTGTTGCTACTTCCACTACTAAAACTACTATCACTATGACTATTATTACTGCTTCTCACTACTACTTCTCCTACTACAACTCCAACTGCCACTACACCTACTACTATAGCTACAACCACTACTGTTGCCACGATTACTACTACTACTACTACTACAGCTGCTACTACTACTACTCAACCTCTCCAACCTATATTGCTACTACTACTACTACTACCACTCCAACAACTATTGCTACTACTAATACTACTACTACAGCCACAAGGACCAATGCTACTGCTTTTGTTACTAATAGCACTTTTCTACTAATACCACTACTACTACTGCTACCACTGCTAGTACTACCACTACTACTACAACTATTGCTGCTACTACTACTACTACTATTACTACTACTACTACTCCTCCTATTGCTACTACTACTATTAGTAAGACTACTCCCACTACTATGACAACTACGACTACAACGACTACTATAACAATAACTACTGCTGCTTCTGCTACTACTACTACCAACTCAACTACTTCTACTACATCTGCTACTACTACTACTACTCCGGCTCCAGTGCTATTACTACCACTGCTACTAGTGCTACTTTTGCTACTACTACTACAACTACAACTACTACTTTTGCTACTGCAACCGTTACTACTACACCTAGTGCTACTACTACTTCTGCTACTCCTATTACTACCGCTACTATTGTAACTACTGCTACAATTACTGCTACTGCTACTACTACTACTTCTACTACTACAACTACTGCTACAATAGCTACTACTCCTACTACTGCAACTACTACAACTGCTACTACTACTATTACTACCATGACCACTACAACTATTTCTACTGCTTCTCCTGCTTTACTACTACTACTCCTATTACTAGAACTACAACTACAATAAGTTCTCCTAGTGCTACAACTAGTACTACAACTTCTACTACTACTGCTACTAATGCTACTACTACTGCTGCTCATACTACTACGACAACTACTACTGCTATTATTGCTACTACTATTACAACAGCCAATACAACTACAACCACTACAAATACAACTACTACTATTGCCTCAACTACTGCTACTGCTGCTTCTCCTACTTCTACAACAACAACAACTACTACTACTGCTGCTGCTGCTGCTACTTCCACTACTACTACTGTTACAACTACTACTGTTGCCACTGGTACGACCACTTCTGTGGCTGCTACTACTCAACATCTCATACTACAACTACTACTACTGCTACAATTGCTACTACTACTGCTACTACTACCGCTGCAGATGCTACTACTACTACTAATAGTTCTGCTACTGCAATGACTACTGCTAATACAACTACAACAACCACTACAATTACTACCGCTCCTACTACTACCACCGCTACTACTACCAATACTACTAGTACTCCTACTACTACTACTACTACCACTACTACTACTACTACAACAACTACCACTACTACGACTACTATTACTACGACTACTTCTACTGCTAATAAAATTATAACAACAACTATTACCACCACTACTACCACTTCTGCTACAACTTCAACTTCTCCTACAACTACTACAAGTACTAATACTTCTACTACTTCGCCTACTCCCACAACTGTTGCTACTACTTCTACTACTTCGCCTACTACCACTACTACTGCTACTACTTCTACTACAACTACTACTGCTACTGTTAGAAATACTACTGCTATTACTGCTACAATTGCCACTACGAAAACACATTTTACTACTACTACTATCGCTGCTACTGACTACTACTTCTCCTACTACTACTACTACTGCTACTACTCCTACAACTATAGCAATAACTACGATTACTACCACTATACCTACTACTTCAACTGCTGCTGCTGCTATTACTACTGACGCTACTGCTACCACTCTACATCTTCTACTACTACTCCTACTGCTACTACAATTGCTGCTACAAACACTACCACTATAACTACTATGCTACTGCTACTACTACTACTACTAATACTACTACTTCTACTAATATCTGTACAATAACTACTACGACTGCTACGGCTACCAGTGCTACTACAACTACTATGGCTAACACAACTACAAATATTGCTACTCCATGTACTACTTCTGCAACTATTGCTGCTGCTACTGCTATTACTACTACTACTGCTGCTGCTGCTGCTGCTACTTTTACTAATGATGCTGCTACTACTACTACGGTTACTACTACTGTTGCTACAACAACTACTACTATTACTACTACTACGACAACTACGACTACTACTACAACTACTACCACTACTACAACAACTTCTGCAACTACTAGTACTCCCACTAATAAGACTGCTCTACTACTACTTATACTACTTATACTACTACTACAACAACTACTACTTGTACAACTGCTGCTACTACTGCCACTGCTACTTTGCCGCTAATGCTACGACTTATACTGATATTCCTAGTACTACTTCTACTAGTAGTACTACTACTACTACTGTTACTACTACTACTGCTACTTCTACTACTACTACTGCTATGACTGCTAGTAGTACTACTGCTACTGCTACTACCACCACTAGCACTACTTATGCTACAACTACTACTGCTACCACTAATACTAATTCTCCTGCTACTACTACTGCTACAACTTCTACTTTTACTACTATTGCTACTACTTTTACTACTTATGCTCCTACTACTGCTATAACTTCTACTTTTACTACTATGACTGCTACTACTGCTACTACTAATACTGCAACTATTTTTACTGCTACTACTGCAACTACTACTGCTGCTGGTACTGCTACTACTTCTTCCGCTGTTATGAGTGCCACTACAGTAACTACTGGTACTATCAATACTATTGCTACCACTAGTACTCCTACTACCACAACTACGACTACTACTGCTGCTAATACTACTATTTATACCACGACTACTACTACTTCTTCTACTGCTCATTCTGCTACTACTACTACTACACCTCCAACTACTACTAGAACTAAAGCAAATTCTCCTATTGCTACTACTAGTACTACTACTACTACGACAACAACAACTACTACTAGCACTAATGCTACTATTTTTGCCACTACTACAACTTCTCTTGCTTCACCTACTACGACTACTACTGCTACCACTACAACTACTACTATGACTACTACCACTATTACTTCTCCCACTACAACTACTACTTCAACCAATACTACTACTACTACTACTACTGCTGCTGCTCCTACTACTTCCTCTGCTACTATTGCTACTACTGCAACTATATTTACTACTACTACTACTACTGCTACCATTAGTACTACTACGAAAAGTACTAGTGCTAGTACTACTACTACTACTGTCACAGCTACTACTAGTATGGCAACTGCGACTACTACTACTACATCTACTTCCACTACTGCTACTATTGCTACTACTACTACTACGAATATTACTTTGCCGACTACTACTACTACATATACTGCTATATCTACGACCATTACTTCTACTACTACTGCTACAACTGCTACAACTTGTACTACTACTACTACTACTACGACAACTAATACTACTACTACTACTACTACTACTACTACTACTACTACTACTACTACAACAACTTTTACTGCTGCTACCACTACTACTGCTATGACAACTAATGGTACAGCTGCAACAAGAACTGCTACTGCTACAACAACTAATGTTATTACGACTACTGCTGCTACTACTACTAGTACTAATTCTACTAGTACAACTGCTACAACGGCCACTACTTCTACTATAGCTACTACTACTACTTCCGGTACTACTCCAAAAAAATAGTACTGGTACTTCTGCTGCTACTACTTCTAATGCTACTCCTGCTACTACTGCTACTACTGTTTCTACTAGTGCTCTCTGAATACTACTACTACTGCTACTATTACTACTACTGCTAGTACTGCTACTACTACTACCACAAAAACAACAACAACAACAGCAACTACTATTACTACTATTACTAGTACTGCTACTGCTACCACTACTACTACTACCACTGCTACTACCACGATAGCAACTACTGCTACTGCTGCTTGTACTGCTACTATTGCTACTACTAATAGTGCTACTGCTACTACTGCTGTAACAACTAATACTACTAAAACTACTCCAACTACTATGACTACGAATACTACTACTACAACAACTTCTACTACCACTACTATTACTATTACTACTACTACTACTACTTCTCCAGCTACTACAACTCCTCCGCCTCCTCCTCCTACAACTATTACTTTGCCCACTACTACTACTACCGGTACTACTACTACATCTACTACCTCTTCTACTACTAATGGTTCTACTATTACTGTTATAACTGCTGCTACTGCTTGTACTACTACTACAACTACAACTACTAATACTACTGGTACTACTACTGCGCTAATGCTACTAGTACTACCTCTACTACTACTACATCTAGTACCAATTATGCTATAACTATTGCTACTATGACTATTCCTGCTACTTCTACTACAAATACTAATAATACTACAACTACTACTGCTACTATTGCTATGTCCGTTACAACTACAACAACAACTAGTATTGCTGCTACTGCTACAACTACTACTACTTCTACTACTACTACTAATGCTGCTACTATTACTACTGCTACAACAACTACTACTATTCCTACTACTACTTCCGCTACTACTAATATTACTTCATACACTACAACTACTACTTCTACTACTAAAGCTACTACTACTACTACTACTTTTGTAATTGCTGTTACTACTACAACAACTACTATTGCAACTTCTCCAACTAATGTTACAACTAGTAATAGTACTCCTAATACTACTATTGCTACTACTGCTACATCTACTACTACTACTACCACCACCACCACCACCACTACTACTATTACCACCACCTCCACTACTACTACTACTATTTCTACTGCTACTACCACTAATGCTACTACTACTACTACTAATACTACTACTACTACTACTACAACACCAATAACAACAACAATTACTACTGCTAGTAATACTATGATTACTACTACTACTCCTATTACAACTAATGCTACTGCTGCTACAGCTTCTCCTCCAACTAATACTACTTCTCCTCCTCCTACTACTACAACAACTACTACTACTGCTACCACCACTGCTACTAGCACAACTACTGCTACTACTACTACTACTACAACCACTGCTACTACTACCACTGCTACTGCTACTATTGCAACTACTACTACTATTTCTACTATTACAACTACTAATGCTACTAATCCTACTACTACTACTACTACTTCTAGTACTATGACTACAACTACTACAACTACTGCTACTAGTACTAACACTACTACCACTACCACTACTACCACTATAGCAATGACAACTACAATTTCCACACTAACTACTTATGCTACTACAACTACTGATGCTTCTCATACTACTACTATTGCTACTACTACTACTACTACTACTACCACCACTACAACTACAACTACTATTATTACTAGTACTCCTGCCACTACTACTATTAGCACTACTTCTACAACTACTACTCCTCCAACTACAACTATAGCTGCTGCTATTACTACTACTACAACTACTACTACGACTTCTTCTTCTACTACTACTAGTACTAATAATACAACAACTACTACTAATAATAAAATGACTATTAATACTACTATTACTACAGTTACTACTACTACTACTACGACTACAACTACTTCTGCTACAACTACTAGTTCCACTACTCTTACTAGTACTATTAGTACTACTACTCCTTCTCTTGCTTTCGCAACTACTAGTACTCCTACTAGTACTACTACAAATCATACGACCACTCCTACCCCAACTCCTACTCCTACCACTCCAAGAAGTACAACTACCACAACTGCTACAACTACTAGTACTCCTACTACTACTGCTACTACTATTACCACTATTACTACTATTACGACTGTTACTCCTATTGCCACTACTACTACTACTAGTACTACTACTACTACTACTATTGCAGCTGCTACTACTGCTATACTTCAATTACAAGTAAAACTACTACTACTACTACTCCGACTCCAACTGCTACTAATTCTCTAACAACTATTACAACTACCACTACGCCAATTACTATTACTCCCACTCCAACACTCGCTACAGCTACTAATACTACTACAACTAATACTACTTCTACTACAAGTTCTACTACTAATACTACTTCCACTTCAACAGGAACAACTACTACACTTGCTCTTGCTCCTGCCACTACTACTACTACTGCTACTACTACTACTTCTCTTTCTAGTGCAACTTCTACTACTCCTACTCCAACACCAACAGCTACTATTACTCCTCCTACTACTACTACTACCACTACTCCAATTACAATCTCCAACTCCTACCCAAACTACTACTACTAATACAACTACAATTAATACTACTACTACTACAACCACAACTACAAATACTACTTCTACTTCAACAAGAACAACAACAGCTACTACTACTCCTACTCTTGCACCTGCCACTACTACTACTACTCCTACTCCTACTTCTGCTCCAACTACTACTCCTACTCCTACTACTACTTCTAATAATACTACTGCTGCTGCTGGTACTCCTACTCCTACTCCTACAGCTACATCTACACTTATGGCTACCACTACAACTATTACTACAATACTACAATTACTATTACTACTACTACTACTATCACAACTACTATTGTTAGTACAACCACAACTATTACAAGAACTAATACTACTACTACTACAACTACTATTACAACTACTATTGCTACTACCACTACTGCAGCTGCTACTACTATTACTACTACTACTATTACTACCACTACTACTACTAATATTACAACTACTACTGCCACTACTACAACTACTAGTCCTACTACTACAACTACTGCAGCCGCTATTATAACTACTACTATTACTACTACTACTACTATAACTATTACTACTCTTACTACTACTAATACCACCATTACTACTAATGCTTCTATTACTTCTTCCACAACTAACACTACAACATCTACTACTATTACAATTTCTACTAATACTACTACTACTACTGCTACTACTATAACAACTACAACGAAAGCTACTACTACTACTACTACTACTACTACTACTACTACTACTACTACTACTACTACTACTTCTACTACTACTACTACTACTACTACTCCTACTACTACAACTAATAATACTACCTCTATTAACACTACTACTGCTACTACTACTACACTATTACTGCAACTTCTCCTACTACTACTACTACTACTACAACTCCTC